>VZTI01001173.1:29075-86360 GCA_013397865.1 Struthidea cinerea | reverse complement strand
GTCCGAGGGTCCGCGGCGACACAACTGGAGCCTACCATAGGAGGTGCCCTGCTAGACCTGTTGATTGTGAACAAAGAAGGATGAGTGGGTGATGTGGTGGCCAGTGTCCATCTTGGGCATAGTGACCAGGAAATGTTAGTGTTTCCTACACTGGGAGAAGTGAGGATGGGCACCAGCAGAACTTTCACCTCGGACCTCCGGAGGGAAGACTTCAGCTTGTTTAGGACATTGATTGACAGGGTCCCTTGGGAGTTAGTCCTGAAAGGCAGAGGAGTCCGGAAAGGTTGGATGTGCTTTAAGAACCAGTTGTTAAATATTCAGAAGCAGGCTCTCCCCACATGACGAGAGACAAGTGGTCAGAGAAAAAGACTGGCCTGGCTAAACAGGGAACTTCGGCTAGAACTTAGGGAAAAAAAGAGAATCTAATGACTCTGGAAGGAGGATCAGGTAACTTGGGAGAACTATAAGGATGTCATAAGGTCACGTAAGACCTTCAAGGAGATTAGAAAGGCCAAAGCCCAACTAGAACTTGATTTGGCCACTATAATTAAAGACAATAAAAAGAGCTTCTATAAACACACTGGCAGCAAAAGCAGGGTCAAGGACTGTTCCCATGATTTGTCGAATGCAGAGGGTAGTGTAGTGACAGGGGACATGGAAAAGGCAGAGGTAGTTAATGCCTTCTTCAGTCTTCAATATCAAACCCATTTGTCCTCAGGACACCCAGCTCTCTGAGCTGTAGGTTTCACCAGCTTGGTCTTGGTGATCTTAAAGGTCTCTTCTGACCCTGATGCTTCTATGATTTTTTTCTGGAACAGAAGAAACAGTTTGAGATCTGCCTTGATTTTCTCTGTCTGAAAGCCAGAGCTGCATGATTCAGTGATGCTGTTTGTTCCTGGTGAATGTTCAAATGATGTTTTCTCCTAGCTCTCTCAGAAGTTATTGGTGTAGTAAGCAGCTGACAGGACTTTCACTGCAAGTCCCAGAGTCCTATTTTCTGAAGCTAACAGAGTCACACTATTGAGAAAATTTCTTCCTGATCTGAATCTGAATCCTGTTTTATTTCTGTGCCAGAAGTCCCTTAAAGAAAAGGATTAAAATCTGTGTAGTAATACAAAATTATTTCCACAAGAGCTCTCAGTGTTCTGAAGACCCTCTTGCCCCTGCACAGCATGTTGCACGATAAATGCTTTCCCTGTAAAGGGTCTGTGCTCTGCTGTGGTCAAGGAAAGGAGTCCCAGCTCACCACTACATCTTTGCAATGAAAAGCAGGTTGGCAATGATTTTTCCAGACCTTAGTGGCCATGGAGTACTGGAAAAGAGTGAAACCTGGTGATGAAAACGGGAATTATTTTTCCACCAAGTCTCAAGATGCTGTCTGTGCAGAAAAGGAGAAAGTTAAGTAGCAGGAAGAACAGGAAACACCTTTTATTTCTCTGCCATGTACTTGGATGTGTGCTCTCACACATGCAAATACATGCGTGTGTGCATGTCCCTGCCTTTGTATTTGTATTTGTGCATAACATGCAAGGTGCAATGAGCACTGATATCCCATTGGTCCTACAAAATTGTGTGAGTTTGGGGGACTTTGCTGGAAAACAAGCCTGCTTATCTTCCTGCTGATGGAGCTGTGCTTATCTCTGCATGCAGTTCTGCATATATATTCTCTAAACTCAGCTGATTTTTTGTTTGCTGCTATTGTGAAATACTGATCTGTTCTGGCCTAGAAAGTCCACCTTCCCTTTTCTTGGATCCATTTCATTAAATTCTAAAGTTCCTCAATAGCAGGAAAGTGGTCATGTTCCAGCAGAGCAGTATCTGTGTGACTTCTTGAACCTAACCGGCATAGTGAACCCACAAGTCAAACCATTCATGTTTAATCTCTTACTTCAGTAAATTCAGTCTCAGATTTTAAGTCCTATAATATATTCTTCTCACAGATCATCAAATGAAGCTAAGCATTTGAAGCTAGATTTTTGTCCCTCTGCCATTTATAATTGTTTGAGTTCATTCCATTAAAAACTATTACTACTTATCATTTTCACTGACCGTAATAAATCTGAGGAACTGTGAAAGAGGTTTGGGTCAACATATCTTCTCTCATAATTCATTATTCACATACCACTGTCCAAAGGTATCATTTGGATAAAGTTCTTTATTGCTTGGCAGTTGGAACAGGCTGAGAGACTGCTCTATCACCTTGTTAGTTGACAATAACATATTTTGCCACCACCTCTTATTCTCTTTTGATGGGCACCTGTGCCATGAGTTGGAGTTTGCCCTGCTGCTTAGTCGCTGGTAATGTTGATGGTTTGTAATGTATCAGGAGCCAGAGGGGCACATTGGAAGACTGAAGGGTAATAGACAAGTTGCAGTAAGGGAATTTATGATTAGACAATAAGAAAAATTATTTCCAAAGAAGATGATAAAACATTGGATTGCTGTAGAGACTGTGGAGTCTCTATGCAATGTAAAAAGGTGTTCAAGGTTTGTGTGTATTTTTTAACTAAAATCTTTAGAAACCTAAACAATAACATATAGTTGAAAATTAATTTATTTTGTACATCTTCAAGTGCAAACACTACCAGGAAAATTTGCCATATTTGAGCACCTCAGATAAGATACAATTTGGATTGTGAGTTGTCTTCATGTGCTTTCTGTTAAGTGGACAAAAACACATATGTACCTTTATGTAGAATAGTTGAAATGTAGAATAATTGAGTCTGGAAGAAACCTTTGGAGGTCATCTGGTCCAGTCCCCTGCTCAGAAGGATTAACTAGAGCAGGTTGCTCAGCAATACGTCCAATTTGGGTTTGACCATCACAAGGATGGAGACTCAGCAGCCTCTCTGGGCAACATGCTCCAGTGTTCGACAACCCTCACTGGAAAGAGCTCAACAGGAATTTCACGTATTTATGTTGGTGTTTACTGTCTCTTGTCCTGTCACTGGGCACTACTGAACTGTCTTCTTCATTCCCTCACATCAAGAATTTAAACACACTGATGAGATGATTCCTCCCCTGAGACTTCTTTTCACCAGCTGCACAGTTCCAGCTCTCTCAGCCTCACCTCATATGTCAGACACTCCAGTCACTTAACCATCTGCATGACCCTACAATTTAATTTATGTGCAGGGAAAAAATAGCAGTCAATCATAAAAGACCTTAAAAGAGATGGTCTTTGTTACATTAATACTTTTCCATCTAAAAACTAGAGAATAATTTATGTATAACAAGATTGAGTATTTCAAAATAAACTTAAGGAAAACAAAAGTAATCCTAGAATTGTCATCTACTTTAATTTAAAAGATAGTTACATAAGATAATTTTCTACTTAGATGATTTTCTAGTAAGCATAATAAAAAATACCAGCTTTTCTATTTCTCCCTTTAGTGCATATTTTCCAATCACTCAGACTTGCCATCATATATGTATATACACATATAATATTGTTAATTAAAGATATCTTTTCTCAAACTATCAGTGAAGATGAAAGCTTTACTAATGAAAATGTTTCATATAATTGCAGAGGTATTCCACCAATAGTCTTTTCTCTATTTGCATTGAAGTTTAGGAATTCTGCCAGTTAAGAGAATCCATTCTCATATTTTTCAATTGTATAACACAATATGGTATACATTCCACATTTTTAGCTGCCTGCTATCAATACAAGGCAGTGATTCTTGTCTTCAGCTAGGAAAAAATTTATTTTTTAAAGTTGCCATGTTAGCTGAAAGAGCCCAAGAGATATAAAGGCTATCTCTGGGATGTGCAGACCAGTTGTAATTCAAGCACACATAGACTCCAGTAAGAGTCAGGAAAATTTTTCTTAATTATAGCAAGAGACACTGACATTTCTTCTTTTTAGTTTTTTTGTTGTTTTTTTTTTTACCTCAGTCATGAGATTGCACAATTTGAAGTCGTCTTTGAATAAGATCTATTTTTTTTAATATTGAATAACACCACATATTAACTGGTACTTACATGAATGTGTGAGTTTTATGAAACACAGTGTTAAACACTATGTCATATGTGGTCATCCACATGCTGTGCATGTTGTCTAATTATGTATTTAACTTTTTGAGAGAATCCATTGCATTATTATATGGTATAATACCATGATACTTTTTTGCAGCTATTACTGTCAAAGGAAGAGCACAATACTGTCAAATTTAAGTGAATGTCTAGACTTCCAAGGTTCAACTTGTTTCGTGTTAGAACAAATTTACTGTTCAAGCTCATTTCTAACCCTTGTTTACCTCTTTTCTAGCTGCTCAGTCTGTCATTCAAACATCATTTATCTAAGAGATGTAGTTCCACATTTACTAAAGTACAACCATTTTCCTATAAATATTATTTTCAAGCAAGAGAGAGGAAGAATTTAGGGATTCATTCACTCCAAAACTCATCCTGCAAAGTCTTTTTATTTAGCATTGTAGCCCTGTGGATCTTGTGTTTTGATGTAGAAAGGCCAAAATAACAAAAGAGGAGAAGTTTGGGATAGAACAAGGCTGTTGCACAGACCAGATCAGCTGACAAATCTTTCCCAGGGATGTTTTGAATGCCTTCCTTCCTCTTCCTAAATACATCCCCAAAACAGGTGACGCCGGTCAGGGTGCTATGGATGCAGTCTCTGCTTTAGTAATTCTGCATTAGATTTATGTATTCCAGGGGACACGCAGCTGTGGTGTGAAGGACAACTTATAGGTTCCTAGTTTAGGAGGCAATATGATGAATCCCATTGAGGCAGAATTTTCCCTGCTTTTTTATTTATTTATTTATTTTATTTTATTTTATTTTATTTTCCCAGGAGAAAAGAATGGGTTAAATATACAGTCCACATGAAGGAAAATCAAAACAGAGCTCTTCCCCTTTGGTGATCAGCTGAAATGAAGGGTTTTCTACTGTTTGTAGCATAAATGAATAAACAAGTCATTATTTACACTATCTTTAGTAATGGAAGGACTATGTCTATGTTTTTTTCTTAGCTTCCATAAAGATTTTATTCCTCAAAGAATGTCAGGAAGTAAAATCAGAATAAGATTCTCTAGTTGCATAGTAAAAATAAAAAAAGATATTTAGGTCAGGAACACATTTTGCTGCTTATAAGGTGAATATTTTTATACTGCAATCATTTGAAGAAAAACTAATAAAAAATGACAGCACTTTGTGATAATTTCATAAGCGATAAAGTGGCTGGAAGGGTTGTGGTCTTGGTCTATTAAATATCCCAAATAATTTCACTGATTACAAAAATAAATTTTTCAATTTTAATTAATTTTACTTGACCATCTAGATTTTTAATTGATATTTTTTCTAGAAACATGATGTATAAAAGACCCTGACCTGTTTTTTAACAAGGTTTTATACAGATCACTTGCTGCAGTAGGCATAAACTCATTTTACATGTACTAATCAATAAGAATGTGGGTTTGGAGAAGGAAGACTTGGTAACCAGTCCTGGCCTCCAATAGTCCCAATCTCTGTAGTTTCTGAACAATGTCAGAGTGAAGAAGGCAAGGAAACAGCTCTGAGTGGAAGTATAGAGAGTTTGAAAGGAATATAGATAATTATTAGATAAGATTTAATCAAGGCACCACTCTGAATCACTGGTTAAGAAGTGAAAGCAAGAAGTCAGAGAGAAGGCAGTATTGGTTTTGGTGTTAATCTGGTTTTGACACACTTGGTGCTTTTAACAGTTTTCTGCTAGTAAGAGACAGCTAACCATAACACAGTGTTGTCTAAGGGAAAAATAATTAATGAATAAAAGAGCATGGAGAAATGGAAATATCTTCGAAAAAATTAAAGCTGATGATAACATTATTTCTACACTAGCCTGGCATTCTGGAATCTGTTTCTTCTTATGTCCTATTGCTGTTACACACTAACAAGAGAGCAAAGTTGGGGGGGAGGGTTTGTTGCTGTTTGTCTTACTTCTTTTCCTTTCATTTTTTACTTACTAAAGGAGATTAGGCTGGAGGAACATGGCTCTGCACGCACCATGGGCTGAGAACTACTGGTGTAAAGCAAATATCTGAAATGCAGGACTTAACTATTTGAATTGGAAATTATTTCCTACAGTCCTTTCTTTGCAAGGTTAATCATTTTTTGAAGCATTTTAAAGATAGTTTCCAAATCTTATTTAATTCTTATCTTTGATTTACAAAATGGATGGTATTTTTTGCCATGTCTACAATTGTTTTAATGCCTTCTGTACAAAGAGTTCCATTATAAATGACCATGTCAAAATTAACGTCAAATACAACAAACTTCTTTTCCTGTTTGCAACCGTACACACCATCCACCCTCTCAATCAAAATCCTATTTATGTGTGTGCAGCATCTCTGTGGCAACTACAAGAAAAGCATCTTGGAAAGTACCTCAGCAGTTTATCCTTTATTTTCTTACTGTCTGTTTAACAAAGAGCCCCAGTCTTTCAAAAGAAGCTGGAAGAAAAAGCAGTCAATAAATGACTTCTCTATCAGCCTGAGATAGCCTGTACCTGTATTTCAGGGATGGGGCTTGAGGAGAAAATCAAATAAATAACTACAAGAAAATCTAAAACCAGCAAATAATTTTCATCAAGAGTGCAGGAACTGCAGATCTCCTCATTACTGTGTTTCAGCTATTATCTTTAATGACTACACCATAAACTTAGAAATAAGGCTAATAAAAGCAATTTCTCAGGTTCTATTCAGAAGAAAATGTAAATCTGTGTAATGCATAATATTTCAATGAATTCCCTTTTTTAAGTACATTCACTTCTGGACAAAATTGTATATAACTTAACATAACATTTCCAGTGCCCTGCTGGAAGAATCACTTATTTTCACTCTTCTTCTCCATGTGAAAAGTCATTACTTTTGCAGGGAACAGTTGGCATTTTCACAGCAGTGACTATTTTTCACTTGAGGAGAGTGGAAAAAAATCACTACATATTTTCTTTGTGTGGAAAGTATAAAAAATATGAAGCAGATCCAGTGGTTTCATTTTTCATAGAACATGCAATAATGTGATTTTCACTGGTCTTCTCAAAAATTGCTTTGGCCAAACTTACTGTAAAATAGCTGTAAGATATTTCTAGTTTTTATATATACACTGTGGTAAAAACAGTTAAACTTTGCTTTCAAAAATCTTCTTTTTGAATCATAATCATGTTTTAAAACAAAGATGTTATTATTAATGTTTCTCACACATTTGTATTTAAAATATTTAAGCTATTGAATCAGAAACATTCAAAAAGTACATTACTATCAAAATTTGCTCACACATACAAGCATTGCAAGAAAATAAATACATCTCCCCCAGTTTAAATATAACTGGTGACTGCAACTATCAGCTTTGTCCAATGAAAGTTGTATCAAGGTTCTCTGTTTTGCAACATCAAATATTAGTAGTGCTCTGACTTCAGAAGTGCAGGATTAGACCTCAAGTGCTTTCTGAGTGCACTGTGATTTTGTGACAATTGCAATTGTCCTTGCAAGTTATGTTTCTAATACTCATTACAAAATAAATATCAAAGTGCAGCAACTGATCTACAGTGACTTTCTTTCTGCTCATGTTATGTGAAAATAAGCTTTCCATAGCTCCCTTAGTGAAAAAATTAACAGGAAAAACAGTCTTTTTTTTTAAATATTGACATTGAAAACAAAAATAATATAAATAGTTTATATCCTTCTCTCTCAATTATTTATTCTACATGATACTGTTTTGCCATCATTTTTATAACATACCTTACTTGAGTCTATTGTGCTCGGAGAGCCTAACATGTAACAAAAATAAAGATTTCTGGCCTAAATTTATCTCCTCCCAAAACTCATTGAGAAACTGGGGCAGGGGTGGTTTGAGGGGTTTTTTTTGCCCTATAAAAATGAACCATAGAGGGTAGAACAAAATGTCATGACAAGTACCTGGTAGTAACAGCCAACTCACCACTTCATCAGAGGTTTGTGTCTCACATTGGTAGCCGTTTAGTTGCAGTCCTAATTTAGGTGTAACTTAACAGGTTAAAGGTTGGGTTCATGCCACTGCAGCAGTTGGTCTTCTAGGTCTTATATGATACATAACTGGAGGGTGGTGATTCACCTTTCTGAACTCAGCTAATACCAAACTGGAGGAGCTGTTCACTCCCTTGAAGGCAAGGAGACCCTGCAGAGAGACCTTGATAAATCAGAAGCCTGGGCAATCACCAGCGGTATGAAGCTTAACACAGATGAGTGACGGATTCTGCACCTGGGAAATGAGAGGCTGGAAAGCAGTGCCACAGAAGGGGACCTGGGGGTCCTGGTCAGTGGCAAGTTGAACATGAGTCAGCAGTGCCCTGGCAGCCAGGAGGGCCGAGTGTGTCCTGGGGTGCATCAGGCACAGCATCACCAGCTGGGCAAGGGAGGGGATTGTCCTGCCCTGCTCTGCCCTGGGGCAGCCTCACCTCAAGTGCTGCAGTTTTGGGTGCCACAATGTAAAAAAGTATACAGCTATTAGAGAGCATCCAAAGGAGGCCTATGAATATGGTGAAGGGCCATGAGGAGTGGCTGAGGTCACTTGGTCTGTTCAGCCTGGAGAAGACTGAGGGGGCACCTCATTGCAGTTACAACTTCCTTGTGAGGGGAAGAGAGCAGCAGATGCTGATTTCTTCTCTGTGTTGACCAGGGACAGGGCCCGAGGGAATGGCCTGAAGTTGTGTCAGGGGAGGTTTAGCTTGGGTGTTAGGAAAAGGTTCTTCACCTAGAGGGTGGTTGGGCACTGGAACAGGCCCCCCAGGGAAGTGATCACAGCACCAGCCTGACAGAGTTAGAGAAGTGTTTGGACAACATTCTCAGGCACACCATGTGATTCCTGAGGTGTCCCATGCAGGGTCAGGAGTTTGACTTTGATGATCTCAGTGGGTCCCTTCCAACCCAGGATACTGTATGATTCTATGCTTCTATATTCCAGGATATGGACCATCAGAAGGTGGTTGGATCAAACTACTTGCTATTACAATACCTGATGTTGCCAATCTGATTCCACTGGGGTAAAAAAGAAATTGCTACACTAGTAACTGGCTGAAGGGTGAAAATGGAGAGGAGTTGGATTAAGCCACTTTGTCTACTGGTCTTGCAATATGTGAGTCAAGTGAGGGAAGTCTGTGCCACAGAATGGTGAAAGTTGAGGGATTCAGGTACTACTGAGGCTGGGTAACATTACTGTTAGAACAAATTGGTTTTTTTACCTTTTTCACCAAGACACCTTAGAAATTACATCTTTTACAAGCAGCAATGCAATTGAGAATGTCGCTTAGTCTTACATGTTGCTGTGTGCGTATATATTATGATATGCCTTTAACTGAACAATGGACCTGTTATCCTGTAGGACATCATCACCTTCAGTGCACAAGAGAAAAGTACATCACAAGCAAGGCAGTGGTATGTGCAACTCTCCATACAGGCCTTACTTCTTTACATCTTCAAATTTCCAAGCAAAATAATTTTGGAATCAGCTTTTCTCTGGTTAAAAAAAAAAAAAAAATCTGAATAGCTGCTGATCTCAGTTTTAACAAACATGTATTTTTAAAGTACTTAAAATGATAACGTAAGATAGATAACAATTTTCTCCTTGATCAGTCTAGTCCAGTATTTCAAAAACTGTTACTAATGAGTAGCATTTGTCTGATAGACTATTTAATTGTTTCTATTTCATACATCAGTAAAACTCTGCTCAGCTGAAAAAGGTCACAACTTGAAAATGCAGTTCAGGAATACGTGTATATTCTTATTTTCTTCTGTAACATCTAACATAATTGCTTTTAATTGCTGATAAAAAATATTTTTTGTGAAAGTTTAAAACGAGTTAACAGAAATTGAAAGCCGTTTGGCTCATTTGCTTTGGTAGCCATGAAGTTGATATAACTAACAGAACTTTCAAAGCCTTTTATAATGTTTCTATAGAGGATCTTTTCTCTGTATCTTTTGGTGGTGTGACTTCTTGAATGCAGGGGGTGTTGCATGGCCTTCACTGTGTGATTACTGGTCTTAGCATGCAGTCTTTTGTGTGTGATGAACCTAGATGATGTCTTTAGAATGTTATGGTTTTCATCAAAACCCTGATTGAAAAGCTTGTGGTGTTCTGAACTGTATGGTTAATCACAGTTGTCCATTTTTTCTGGAAATGCGTTGACATTCTAGATATACGTACTGCTTAACTCACATGCTCATGTTTCTTATAGCCCTACATGACATCACTGGTAGAATAACTGTGTCTTCTTAATCCTGCTCACTTCAGGCAATTCATTTCACTGAAAGGAATATCATCCTTGTGTGCTGGATTGTGCTATAAACAGATTTTTTGACCTCTCTTTCTGAAAGAATATAGTGAGCAGCAAAAGCATTTTGTCTCTATTTGGTATGCAGGAGCATGAAAAGATCCAAAACAAAGCCATGGATATGATTAGTCCTCACTCCTCATCTCCCTCATGCTCTAACAAACAGTAAGAAGCATCCCGTACACTTCTGGTGTTTAGGCTACACTGGCAGAAATCCTATGTCATAAATTTGGTGACACCAGAGATGGAGAAATGTGAGGCAATTTTTCTGCACTTGTTCACCTAACCATGCACTGATCTTAAAGCTTCCATGGAGAAGACGTAAAGTTACAAAATTATTCTCTGAAACCCAGAATACTTTCATAATACAAAATGTTTTCTGCTCTAAATCTAAAATCAAAACTGAAATCACTTGCAACCTGATTAAGGAGAGAAAAAGTCAATTGTAATTACTCAAAGGCTTAATTTTTATTTCAGCTCATATTAAATTTTGCTAGTATAATTAAATTTCCAGAGAGAATTTTGACTTTTCCTTCAAGGCCAGAATCATTCACCTACAAAATTTGAAAAGGTTTGAAAAGTTCTAATTCCTTCTTGCCAACTGCCTCTCACAAGTTTTCATTTTGAAATATTATTGCTTTTTGAAGATAAAAAATGCATTCTTAAGAAATCCCTAACCAGTTCTACCTCAGATTTCCATACCTTTCCACCTGTGATAATGGAAAAATAATATCAATATAGCAGGTATAAGGTATAAAATCTAGTGATTCCTGCTAAAATAAAGAGAAACTTTCTGACTTGTGACATATGAAAAAATCCAGTGGTGGCGATCCAAGTTTTGTTGGGAATTTCTATGTAGATTGATTTCATGCTGGTTTACTGAGGTCTAACACAAATTTAGGAGCAATGATTAGCTATAGCAACTTTTATTATTATTTAAATCTATCTTTCTTACAGCCTTAAGGGAAGGTCCTTATTGTTGATGGTGGGTGTTCATCTGAGTAATGACTCACTGATCTAAGTAAAACCTGGCCAAGTTCACAAGACACTATAAAACAACACAAAAATTTCAAAGCAAGCCTCAAACAAAAGATATTACAACACATTTCACCAATTTCCTATACTTACTCCACACTTTACTGAAAATGGTATATTAAAGCTTTGTCAGGGAATCTCAGACTGGGGTTGGTCCAGCTATGCAGAGTAGATAGACTGTCATCAATAGTGGGAATGGCAAGAGAAAAATCCAGGAAATCAATAGCCATAATAATGAGATAGGCATTGTCCTTATTGAAGTACCCTGGGGAGAAGACTCAAAAGTAAGTGGACTGGAAAATATTCCCATATTTAGCCTACCTAATTTTCTTATTCCTTTAAACTAATTGTATATAAATAAAGTAGCTGTTAAGAGTAATTCTTCTAAATCTACCCTAAATAGTCATCATTGATTTGCATTATAGTAGGAATCGATAGGGAAAGGAAAAATAGAAAGCAGGGGTAAAAAATAAAAAAACCCCAACCCTTCAGGCATTCTTTCATAAAAAAGTGCCAAAATACCCACTGTCAGCAAGCACTTTGTATTTCAAATGTCACCTATATTATATAGTAATTTTAGATATAGATTGAGTTTATTGCTAGGCTCAAGAATTTTCAAAAAAACTTCTGGTGTTTACTTATGCAATACCAGTCACATGAAAAGATGACCTTGTACATAGAAATTACTTGTGAGTATAAATAAAAATTCAGAATTTCAGTTCCATAGAAAAAACCCACCCAAATACTAAAAAAAAAAAATTTTCTTTGGGAACCCGTTAGAAACAGCAAAGAGAAAAATAGAAATTTCATGCTTATGAAATAGTGTGAGAAAATGTGAGTTGCAGATTTTATACTCATAAGGCAGGGTAACTAAGATGAAGAAATAAACACGCAGTATACACCTTGCTGCAAATATGATATGTTTGTATACATGCACACAAATATAGGTGTATATTTGTATACACACCAGAATAACTGACAACTCTTCTATAGTTAGAAGCTGGTGTACACTTCATTAGCTCTGCCAAGTGCAAGTCATTCAGTATAAAAATGTTGCCTGCTCATTTCTGTCTTTGTCCTGAAATTGCTACTTTCCACGGATAAGGGATATAAAAATTCAATGGACTTTTTAGGGGAATGGCAGTTGGGAGTTATAAAAGATGCTACCTGTTTTGGGAGAAGCCTTAATTGACAAGAAAATCACAGGTGTTGTAAGAGGTTTTCATTTAACTAACTGTGCAGGGAGGTTTTGCATAGCAAAGAGGAGGACCTGTAAATCTCATTGTTCCCTTCTGCACCCCAAACACACAGACCAGATTCTCAGCTCGTGCAAATTAGTGAAGCTTCATTGATTTTGCAGAGATCGTGCATGGATAATGGCATTGTACTACAGCTTGAGAAAAAGTGGAGCTATAGCCCTCCAGCTTTCTGGGGGGCCAAAATCTTCTCTGATTTAAAACTAGATTCCCCTCTGATTTATTTCTGGTACTGAAACCAAGCCCCTTTACACAGGCACAGAAATCCATGCCTTCTTCTGACTTTTAATGCATTTCACAGCCTTTCCACAGGTGAAGACCTTAACCACTCCCAATCCCTGGACTAATCCATGCTCTGAAGGTCTAGACCCCTCCTGACTTTCAGAGCCCAAAGAATGAACACAGTCAGGACAACCATTTAGATGACATACAAGTACTGTGGTTTAGAGTTACAGGCATTGGAATAAAAAAAAAAATTACTGTTCTGTTTTGTGCCTTTTCAAAAACATTTGTCCTTTCACTGACACCTCTTATTCTAAATCACTGTTTTAGTCCCTCTGCTTCCATTGACTCCATCCTTCACCATGATTTTGGGTGGTAATGACTAGAAATATTTTTATACATATTGGGAGAGTTATAATAATATTTTGAAGCTTTACAGAAAAGGAAATCTCCCTACACTGCTGGTTTTTTCTAGGCATCCCAAGAGACACATTTTTTTGCTCTTTCCAATAGGAACTGTCAGTATGCTTTCCTATACCCCTTCCCAAACATACAGGCTTCAAGATGGGATTCCTATTATCTTACCACCTAAAAGTACCCCTTTAGCCACCAAATGGAGCTGAATGTGTGAAATCCTGCTTCATTTTAAAGGGATGAAAGAGTTGTTAGCAATTAATCCTTGGCATCAAACATTAAATCCCAAAATCATCCCAGGTCTGAACTGTCATAAGAAAGTAATGATAATGTGTCATTTCTTTCACATCCTGCAAGCTAGGACTGCCAAATCTTTGCTAAACACCAACCCTGTGAAGACTGAAGGTTCTCTTAAGGAAGAGAGAAGAGAAAACACATTTTAAACACCTTTATGCTTGATCATGGGCTTATATATATGTAGTAAATTAAGATGTATAAAATTAACATTTTAAACTTCTCGCAAGTGTTCATTTTGTCCTTCACCTATCAGTGCCAACAGATTTGAAAATTAATGGAATACATACCTTTCAAATTAACTGGCAGGCAAGTCTGCAATCTTGGGCTTGGCATGCAGCAATTAGACTTTGCAGGATGCCATAAAATTTTTTTGTATGTCTCTAAAATGGACTTTCACCATCTCTATTTACAGCTATTCATCTAAAATGCTCCAGAAGTTATTATTCAAAAAGGCAAATGGAGTAATATTTATTTCATCTTTTTTAACCATGGCTAAAGAAATATTAACCTGACTAGTTAACAAATTTTACTTACCTATTTCCTTTCTGTCAAGTTTTGAGTACATCAGAAGCCACAAAATCAACACTCCACAAGGAACTTCTGCTTGTGAAAAGGTCTTGCCTATGCACAAGTTGCGTAACATACTTTAGGATACAGAAGCTGTAGGGGAAAAAAGACCCCATAGAGATAATCAAAAACATCAAGAGCTGCAGGCAGCAGATCAGAGACTGAACAAAGTGAGTAGAGCTGGGTTTGAAAGGTGAAAACATGCTTGACATTGATCTTCTGCCAAAATGTTGACGTGGCATGGGATCAGCAATGAACAAGGTCATGAAGGAACTGGAAGTTTATTGACATGAATTTTAACCAGAAAAGGACAACAGGTCTCTCTCATATGAATCATAAATGACTTTGAAAAATGCATGAATAAATAGCTCAGGAGAATGACAAAGTAACATTTAACCTTTTAATTGCTGATTAGGGTTTACACCAGAGGTCAAATGCCATTATCATCAGAAATCTCTAGGAAGTCCTTTTGTGATTTATTTTGGTGGTCTTAATCCAGACCTACTGGATATACTTTCATATCATGAAAGTTAGTTACCAAATTATCAAACCAGCCAACGTTTACTCTGAGTATTTATTCATCCAAAAGAATTTCTACAGAGATTCATACTGTATCTTTCACTGTTTGTTCTGAGTATTAATAATCTTGGTGATTGTTTGGATAAGATATAGCTGCATGTGGAAATTGATGATACTGTAAACTATTGCCATAAAACAGCAGCACTGTGAGTCCCCTTCGGGATTTAGGGGAGATTAAAAAAAAAAAAAAAAGGAAAAAATAAAATTAAAAAAAATCCTTATGCAGGAGTTTTGTTCAAATTTTATTCTGCAGTTGCAAGTTACAGATTCATGACTGTAAAGATCACATGCCAATCTCTTAGATATCCCTCAACCAGCATCAATTTGACTTCTGTAGGTAAGTTTACATTAGTGGGACAAAAAATTTGCAATGTTGCATTTGTGTTACTAAACAGATGTCATTATTTAACAGGCATAAGGATTTTAAAAGGGCTTAAGTCACACGAAAGTGTAAATACCTTTGAAAGTCTTTCAGACACAAGAGCACCAGTAATTTAGACAATCAAATGATCCAGCACTAAATTAGCATAAAAACATAATTAAACCAACATAAATTAATTTTTTTACCAGATATTTATTAAATCTTCCTCATCAGTCAAAGAGTCTTGACCAGCTTCAAAAAGGCCTATTTTCAAACGTTAATTCTGTAGTTATGTCATTGATGACGGAAAGGCAGATGATTAGTCTGCAAATTATGTTTATTTTTACAATGTAATTATATATTAGGGTTCTGTGTTGTATGAAATTTGAAAACCTTCAAGGAATTACCATGGTAAAAAAAAAATAGATGTTTTGAGCCAATTAAATTTCTTCATGCAAGAGAATTTAGTCTCAACAGCTCATTTTACAGAATAGAGAGATCACAGGAACGAGTGCTGCTTCTCTGATATCCAAACACACTGTTACATTATTGATTTCTTTGGCAACAAAGAAACCCAATGGTTTATAAGGTCACTTACAACACTTTGCTTTTTGCAGAGATAACTATTTTCTTCCTTCTTGAAAGCATCTGTGAGATCCTAAAACCTTACAGGAAATAAGCTGCCTGTTACACTTAAAAGCATGTGGTGTCACAGAAATTCTCAAAATAAGGTTGAGGAGGCAATGCAATGTTGCATATATTCTTACCTTTGTCATTACCACAGCTTTAAACTTTCCTGCCTAAGGAAAGTTTCCTTCATTATTAGTACAGATAGCTAGAGGTTGCAGTTTGATTTGCTTTCTAATCCAATTTTTAATTAAAAGAAAATCTTTTGATGAGAGATATTCTGTTTGCTTTCATCCTGGAATCTAACATTTTGGAAAAGATAAGGAATCACATATGCTACCAGCTTGTTGCTCTTTTATAGGGAGACTTTGTTGCCCTTGTGCACAAAGAATTCTGTCTCAGGGAAAACACATGGAATGTTGACTTTTAAGTAAATTTCTGGATGCCTATTTATTTACATAAATATGGATTTCTTCAGTTTTATACCTTAGCACTTTCAGCTATTTCAATATGGCAATTTTCCTTTTTTCCACTCTCAAAAATATCTATTTTAATCAATAGTAACCTCCCCTTCCACCATGCCCTTTTCATTTTTCATTCTGTCATGGAAATCTTTGACAAGACAAATTAATTTGTGCTTTTGGGTTTTTTTGTTTATTTGCTTTTAATGGATTACATTACTTCTTCTAGAGAGCTATTAAATTGAGTATAGTGCTGCATGAGGTTGACAGACACTTGTCCTTTTCTCATCGGTGTATGCTCCACATTCCCAAGCTGGCTGGAAAGACCTCCTCTAGTTGTGGCCTATTATTACTGTTCGATATTTACATCTTCCCAGTGGTATCAGGATGTCAGGAGCTAGAAAAAAGTAGCATCTCAAATAGCCAGCAGCTTTCACATCGAGAACTGAAATTATGTAGGATAAATGTGCGTGCCTGTTTTGTCACTGAGGAAACTCTGAAGATGAGTGTATGTTAAAGGGACAATCGCTGATGCCTGGCAGTGCTGAAGCCTAGCTGAATGCCAAGAGAGATATTTTGGAGGTAAAACAAGGTAGAGTTGGCAACAACCTTGTACTCACCAACTCCAGAGAGATTTCACACAGGCAAGTGCATGAAGAATTCTGCAGTAGCAATGAAAGCATAAGGGAAATTGGTACAGTAATCAGTGACCCTAACATGTCAGGTCTACTACCTATTATTATATAAATATTCATTTCCTATTGTCCACGTTTTATTGACCTGATGTCAGCTGAAAAACACCAGCTAGCACTTCTGGTTATTTCAGTGGAGGACAGAATGCTCCTAAGATACAGATACAAGCACAACAAGCTCTACAGATAATATGAATAAAAGATGTACTGGTTCCTGTCTTGAGGTGAAAGAATCTTTAAAGAAATATTTTTTCTTGTCAGAAAAACAGCTTTTCCTGAGCACTAAAATGTTCAAAAGAATCCCATCTTTTTGATTACTTACAGCATTTTGAAGGCACTGTTCCCACCCTTGTTAATCTATGTGATTGACAAGGTCTACATTTCACTGCATTTTTTCTTCATTAGACAAGTCTGCTTTTCATTTTAAATAGTGAAACAAATCCACTGCCACGTAAGTTGTCACTAGATCTGTGCTGCAGCAATTTAAAACTTCAGAAAAACATGTGGGATTGAATCCCATTCTTCTGTTTAAAAAGGCTTGAGATATAAAAACTCTCATAAAATTTAACCCTAGAAGGACACTGTTATACACATAAATTACTCTGGCAAAGACAGCAGAATAGTGGCTCAGTAAATTCTTGATTTGTTATAATTTGTTACAATTTAAAAGTAGTCTTCAGAACTACATAAAATAGTAGTCATTGACTCATATAATTGTAGAATGGTCTGGGTTGGAAGGGACCTTAAGGATCATCTAGTTCCGCGGACAGAGACATCTTTCACTAAACCAGTTTGTTCCGAGCCCCTTGAATACTCCCACAGCTGGGGCATCCACAGCTGCTCTGGGATACCTGTTCCATTGACTCACCAACCTCATACTAAAGAATTTCTTCCTAATATCTAATCTAAACCTGACCTCATTCAGTTTGATTCCATCCCCCCTTGCCCTTGTAAAAAAGCCTCTCTCCATTTCTCTTGCGGGCTCCCATCAAGTACTAGAAGGCCACAATCAGGTCAACTCAGAGCCTTTTCTTTTCCAGGCTAAACAATCCAAATTCCTCGTAGGCGGAGGTCTATCCCTCTTATAACCTTGGTGGCCTCCTCTGGTCTTGCTCAAACAAGTTGAAGTTCTTCCTCTGCTGAGGATCCCCGACCTGAATGCAGCACTGCAGGAGGGGTCTCACCTGGAATGTCATCTTCTTGGTTCCATTTCAATGCTTTATTTTGTGCTTATTCCCTGATGGATTTGCATGCTCTGACAGGAAAATAATACTGCCATTGCATACATTTAAATGAATAGTATTAGGAAATTAGCCATTCAAATTAGTTATATAGTACAATTAGTGCACTTTTTAAGTATGCAAATGCATGTTCTTTTTCAACCACCTTGACTCTGAAAATCTGGACCTAAACTGCTGTAAAACAACACAAACCAAGAGATTTCTGATTGATATTCAGGTTGCAACTGGTACATTTTTGGATGCATTTTATGACAAAGGCTAACATAGGACAAAGTAGAACAAACATAAATGTGTAATTCATCATGTGTCATAGGAGGGGATGAATTGCTCTAGCAAGTATTGCTCTCTTGCCATCAGCTGTGTAAGGAACTCTCTCCAACTAGCAATGAGCAGGTACCTAAATCAGACTGCTCAGTTCAGGGGCTCTCACTTAATAAGTTAAATCTACATTCAAAGCTCTCCTTCCACAAACACAGAAGTCACACTTAGCATCATAGCTGCATGACATTATATCTGCTGCTGCTTTAGCCTATCTCTCTTGAGGCTGTTTTGGCTCCCACAACATGCTTCATCGTGTTCTCAGCACTCTGCACTCACCTCTGAGGACTCCTTTTGATGCTGTATTCTGCATCCTCTTCCCCTTTCAAAGTGGCAAATTTTCAGCCTTTGCAAGCTACAGTTTGGACTGGGGGCTGTTAGCCCCACTGCAATTCTAATTTCTATGCCATGGGTTAATAAAAAAATTAATAATACTTTGTTACAGATCCCAGTCATAAGCTGCACCTTCATTGGCCACATAAATTGTGAAACTATAGTTATTCAGTCTTGTTTTGGACACAGAACATACTCTGTTTCCACCATCTTTCAATAACCTTGCTTTTTAAATATGTTCTGGGGAATATACTCATAGTTCTGTCTCCCATAGTCAGCTGCTTGATTTTAAAGGAAATTTGGCAAGACACTGTATCCCCAAAGGTGCTTTAGCATTCTGTAAAATGTTACCCTCAGTTGTCTGAGGCTTGCTTACGCTGTTTTCTACTGGCCTGAAGTCTCAGATCTGAGGGGACATTTAACTGCACTTTTCTGCTTTTGTATTTCTTTTGTCAGACAGTTTTATTCCTTCCTTTTTTTACTCAGATATCCCTCAGAAGCTGAGAGCCTGGCAAAGGCATAGTCCACCAGTGACTGGACCTGTGTACTGCAGAGAAGCTCCAAAACGTCTCTGATGTGCCAGGCACTGCTCAGATGGTGTCATCACCTAAGCTGGCGTTAAAGCCACATGTGTCTCATTTCTCAGCAGAAAACAGGCAATCTCCTCACATACAGAGCAGATGCAATCTCATCCTGCTCACGCTGCTGGCTGGCTGGCATGGCTAGCAGGGCACTGTGCCTGCCTCAGGGAACTCAGCACTAAGGTAACACCAGCACGCAGCTTTCTGCCATCCCAGAGCACCAGCAGAGCAAACTCTGCACAGAGCAAAAAGCAGTGTAGACATGACCCTGAGCCTGGAGTAAATTCAGAGGTGGAATAATCCTTAAAACTGCCCTTGCAATGCGTGGGCTGGTCACTCTCACCCTGCTCTGCTCCTTTCCCAAATCCTTCCATGTCTACAAGCAGCAGCTTCCCTCACTAGTTTTTCAGCCTGTGCAGGGCAGATCACTTTCACGACAGCACTTGCTCACCCTTAATCCAACATGCTCTATTTATTCTTTGGACAACAAGCTCCTGTGGCAAGACTATACTTCCTAATTCTGTACAGAATGGGGATTTTAATGATGGGGAACAAAATCGACCCCTAAAGAGCTGTTAGCCATAATGTCCTTTTGGAAGTGGTTATTTGTCATTCACAGTAACAGGTCTACACAATTAGCATGTGATCATCATGCATTTAAAAATAAAGATGAGGGAGGGGACACTCTCGCCCTGATGGAAATTGCTCCCACTTTGTAGAGTTTATTGTTGTCTTGATTGCAGCGAGGTTACAGGCTGCTGCAAAGCTCCTGATGAATAACCCTTATTATGTATTACATGCCGCATGATTTATGCTGAACATGGCACCTTATGATCTGTATTTCCACCATCCTTTCATAATGCTTTTGTAACTTAGCTCAGCTTGTCCTCTCTTTAACCTTTGTATTCAAAACATATTTACAAATATGCATATTATACACATTCATATGACATTTTGCCCTGTCGCCTGCTGACTCCACCTTCAAACACTACTGGAAGCCACACAGATTTTAATGCAAACCTGCTTTTAGTGTTTCTTTCAGTGTGGACAAGGATAAAGATGAAAAAACCCCAAACATATCATAGCACTGTTCTTCATAAATTATTTTGGTACAAAAACTGAGGAAAAAAAGGAGAAATGGAGCAAACCCATTGTCATTAGAGTTTAAAGCAAAATAATTTCAACTAGTCCTCCCATAATTATAGCAGGAGGAAAGGCTAATGCATATTAAAACAGAGTGTTTCTTGCAGACAGGATCATTTAGCTGTACTGATGAGCAAAAGGAGAACTACTAATGTATTAATGATTCCTTCAGCTATAGTTGTTTACATATGTTTTGCAATAGGAATGCACTTTGGTGAACGCCAGCAAAAAGGGATTGTGACATTATGTTTAAGACTGTGTGTTTGTTTGAAGAAGATTTTTTTTAAAAAGTTAAATTCAAATGCTTTTTAGCTTTCTAAATCATCTAACCGTTTAAGATCTTTCTAAATCCTTTTGTAAGGCACTTGTAATTGGATTGATGGAAAGTGCTACAGAAAAGCCAGGTATTGGTATTTGAAGCAGTAGTTTTGCAGCATTCAGCTGATGATCTCTTTTTCTCCCCCTGAATGTCTCCCAAAGAACACTACACTATTATCATCTGGATACCTTTGCAGTGTTGTGCCCAGATTGCCTTGGGTAAGATAACCAAGTACAGTGAATATATACGCAAGTCTCTCTGCAAAGCCCACTTGCTTTTAAGCCTCTTTCTGCCTTAATGGGATTCATTGCTTCCCTAAGCAGCCCTTGTAATTTTCAGCAAGGTCCTTTAACTCATTTAATGTGCAACATTTGTTCATGCCTAATTTGTCTGAGCCAGGCCATGTTTGTGTTTTCCTTGAGTTGCAGAAAGGTTGATTGTGAGGGTGGAACTGCCTGCCTCTAGTGAATATATTTTTTTCCAAATTACAGTAATTACTGCAGGTTTCATTTGGTTGGTGCTCCCCTCTGTGCCCCTCCTTGACAAGGTTAACAAGCAGAAGGTAACTGAACATCAAAAGATAAGTGTCTGATCACATGGGCAGTTGTTGACAGTACCATTTCTCTGGTGATGGCGATAATGTTCTCTACTGGATTCTTCTGCAAAGGCACGTAGGAATTAAGTTTGCAACCCTAAGGATAACTGTAGATGTCAACAGATCTGTGTTACACCCAGCTTGAATCCTGAAGAATATGCTGCCTCTGCTGAACAAAGACAATAGAGATAATTAGAGGTTTGGGGGCGTTTTCCTCTAATCCCCCCTCCCAACGTTTTATAAAAAAAATTATTTAGTGCAGCCAACTTTTAATCAAAAGTAATAAATCCCATTAAAATATTTTGTATACTTTCTGTTCTAATTATTGACTTAGAACAGCAGAACAGAATCTTTCTTGCCTCCCTTTTTGTCTCTCTAGATATGTAACTGTGTACAAATATATATGCATCTGTGTGTTTAAGTATATGTGTCACCAGGAATATATATGTAGTTATGCCTACATATATCTATATATGATCTCTCTCTCTCCCTTTGTCTCTGTATACTTATATGTATCTAGAAAACAGAAAGGTAGGACTCTGATTTGCCTTTAGAAATACAGAACTGCATTAGAAATATGATTTTCCCTGAAATATTCTAAAATTAACTCACTCATAAAGTACTTACAGCTGTCACTGGCCATCTCAGGCTGCAGTTGGTGACCTCAAAGTCTTAAATGTAAAATTATGAAGGAAAATCTACCTTTCAGTTATTTTCTCCTGGTGACAACTGCATAACAAGGGGACAGATATTTTAGATTTAGCATAATTTCACTTTGAAGTACTTCCCTCTTGAAATTTCTCTTACAATACCTAATATCACCAGGCAATTCAGTGCTTAATGAACTGAAAGACTTAATATCAAAACATGTTTTCTAAGGAGCCAAGACTTCTATTTAAGATTTTTATAAACATCAGGTATCTCAGAATTCTCCACTAATTACCTCAAGGATTCAAACTAACCCATTCTGTTTCATTCCCATCACCCAAAATTTATAATGGCTGCATTTACTTTATTTTTCCAAGGGATTAGGTCACCTCTCAGTCACAACCATAATAAGTCAGACTTTAGAATTATTAATATTCACATGTGTAATATTTATGCAACTGTGAGACGGAATGTGTCTCATACATGAGGTATATGGTGGAAGTTCTCAGACATGCAGATGGCATATTTGTAATGCTCCTATTACGAAAATAAAATCACAGAAGTTTATCAATAACTTAGAAACTGGTTTCCAGTCTGATCTCATTTGCTCGTATTTTACAGAAATTCCAGTGACTTCTGGAAAGTGGCATTTGATTTAGCTGAGTGTGAGAGGTATAGGAGATTCCTTGGTTTAAACAGATACTGACTTTCAGACAATTTTAAGCACTTAATTGAATGTGCAATACACTTTCAGATATACTAGGAAATAATTGTTATCTTGGAACTTTTATTAGAGGTCATAAAAAATAAATCTCACATATAAGGAACTTGCATTTTTCACATCTTAGAATAAGTAAGGGAATGATCCTCATTTTCTGTGAGAAAATATTAGAAGAATTTGGTTTGTTTTAGCCTAGCTTAATGTATCTATAAATACAGATGCTTTTCCTTGAGCTGGCCCAGTGTAGGCCCTATCAGGGGAAAAAAAAACAGGCACAATGGTTCTTACAGATTTAGGTTAATAAGAGCAAGTGGTTTGAGCACAAGCTGAAAGAGTATGTCATAATTTGTAAGGGAAGGAATCTTTTTGTGCTTCCTCAAAACACTCTGAGTTCAAAGTGATCCCTTACCACACAATTTTTGACCCATTTAAGAATATAGGCAGACCTGAACAAGCATTTTCCTGCTTTGAGAAGAAACGAGAAAGAAAGAAAAAAAAATCCTCAGACTTTTAAAATATGTGCACAAGCAAACTTGATTTGTTTACGAAATGGTTCTAGGTCTAGGTAGCACCATTGCTGATTCTTCGTAAGAGCTGGGTTTGATCCAACAGGCTTATGCACAAGGTGCAGATTTCTGTACCACAAAGCTCTCTCCTGTTCTGCTCTGTCCGGACACGCATGGAGTCCAAACACAGCAGAGGGAAAATCTGATGCCCATAAAACTCTGAAAGCAATGACTGTAATGAAGAGCCCCAAAAAATGGGTGGCTAACAGGTCACTGTTAGAACAGTGTGTATCTTCACTGAGGATGGACACCATTTAACAGCAAGGATGTTAATTAACTCACTTGGGAGGAATGGACATTCAAACATTTGCCTGGGACAATTAACGCAGTGTCCAGTCAGAGGACCAAAGGTAAAAGCCAAAACTCCTTTTTGTAGTCTGTGAAATGAGGTCAACACAAGCAGGCAGGCAATTCAGGGAAACTAAAGATGCCTAATTTATATGCCTGAGGCAGACAGTTGTGAACATCCCCTGTGGAGAGCAACAAGAATGTGTCAATGCTATTCCACAGTAAAAGGATTGTTAACTGCAGAGCTGCAATGTAAAGAAAAAAATAACTTCATAAAAAAACTCCCTACTGAAAAATGGAAAATTGCTTTTTTCTATCAACAGGTAAATTTAACTTTTTTTGATATCACAGTACATGCATTGGAAGAAACTAACATAGTGTACTATTCAGTCAAGCTCACAAACTTAAGAGCAAAACTTGTCATCTGTCTTTTAAAATGTAAAAGAAACTCACACAAATTCCCCCCCAAAAGCCCAAAACTGGCTATGTTTTGATAATGAGACAAAATTAGAGTAAAGCAACAAATTGTGAAGCATGTGCTGCAAAAAAGAACAAATTCTTCAATAGCTACAACCTTTACACAAGGAAACAGAAGAGTATATTCTTGTGGGAGGTGAGAATATTTATTTTAAATCACAATATTCTGTTTAAAATCATTACTTGAGAAGACAGAGGGCGGGGGAGAGCAACCCTAAAGAAATGTGTTGGCTGTAGATCTCTGAGCTACATTCTCTTGGAGTCAAACTCCCATTTTCCTGTGAGCACTTGTACTGCCAAAAAACAGATAAACAATTTTATCAATATGTATTTTCTCCCACGT
Source organism: Struthidea cinerea (assembly GCA_013397865.1). NCBI lineage: Eukaryota > Metazoa > Chordata > Aves > Passeriformes > Corcoracidae > Struthidea > Struthidea cinerea. The sequence goes on along the minus strand of VZTI01001173.1, from coordinate 61,976 downwards.
CTTTTGGCTTAAGACCGTCCTCTTCATATAATACAGTATTACTGACACACAGAAGGCTTTTCACATCATGGGGCTGCTGTTGATTTACATGTAGATTACTAGTCAGAGCTACACATGCTGCCAAGCTCATTTCATTCCAGATGAAGAAGAATATTTCTCAGACTTTGTCTCAAACTTCAGTGGGTTGTCATTTTTGTAAGAGGTCGGGTTTGATATGTGCCACTTATAAGTATATACAGGATCCTCTAACATCCCAAAGAAAGGGTCCTGAATACATGGACTACAAAGATTGAGAACAACTGATGCTTTTTACCTTTGCCTTGAGACCAGGTGAATTGCGTTCCACAGAATATTCAGCTGGTTGAAGTAAGCAGAAAACTAGAGTGTTTCCTGAGAAGGGTAAATAATGTGTTACTTCTCTGTGCTAGTGAGTGATTCTCTTCAATGAGTATTTCACTGACAGTGTTAGGGGAACCTTGACGACATTCTCACTTCATTTCAGACTAAGCTCCAGTGGAATTCCACTTTATCCAGAACTTGCTGCACTGACCTGCCTTTTCACGTGTCACAAAACCTCTAAGTTTTATCTGCCCTGCACCTTGGAAAATAATCAGTTGTTTCATTCACAGTAGCTCCTAGTGGTTTTATTTCTACTTATACAAGTGTATCCCTGTGGAAGAGGAGCATTAAATAAAGAAGAACAGATCCTATGAAAAAGACACTACCCACATGTTGTTTACCTTGTAACTGAACACTCAGATCAATAAATCTACCTATCCTTCCCTGCCTTTCCATTCCCTTCCCTGCTTTTCTCTTCCCTTTGTCTCTGCCTTGCCTACTATCTTTGCACAAAATTAAAAGTTTAGTCAGTTTTATTTTAAGTCTCTCTCTATTTGTTCTTAAGAAAACTCAGAGATGTATAATATCACTTAAGGGCTTCTCAAAACAAGCCATAGGGCTTGACCCCTGCAAAATACCTGTCTCCCAACACAGCACTGCGTACATCCAAGTGTTTATTCTGTGACATGACAGCTATGAGTGCTGCACACTACCCATACTCTGCATCTGGAGTGATTTCATCACCCAGAGTGGAAAGACACTATCTTCTGATGGAGTCTGAAGTCAAAGATTTTTAAGTGCTCCAACACATTTAGAGAGGGAAGTAGACAGCAGCAGACTCATCAACCAAGCCCACATGGCCCACTGTGAAAGGGTTTTTGCCTGGAGAGTTCAGGGGTCTCAGTGGGTGGCCTGTTGAGCAGTGGCATGCAGCAGGTGGCCTCTTGTCTTCAGTGAGCATCCAAAAAGATGCTGGAGGGAAAAAAGCCCTTTTAAACACCTGAATTGGGATTAACTGAATTCTTATGTGTGTGGAGGAAATCTATGTGCATATGATACTGCCTGGTTTTATTACCTGCAGAAACAGGCCCCACTAGACACCACATACGGAAAAAGAACACTTATCTTTCCTAGATATTATCCCTTCCTTTCTAAGTCAGCACATTTGATCTCATCTATTAGCTAGTCAGTATGTAGAGAGAAGCTCTATAGACAGTGGAAGTTGCTCTTTCTTTCTGGCTATGCTTGTCTTCTGGAAGTGCAGAAATAGCTCAATTGAAAAACTTTCTGTCTGTTAACTGTGAACAGTCTTTGAAAGAATGGGAAAGAATCAGCTTAAAAATGAATCTGTTAAAAACTGCTAAGAAACAGTAACCTTAAAGAATGCAGAGTTGCTGCTGATATTAACACAAATGCCATCTGAATTCTCAAGATCCTAATCCACTTATATAAGCATACATTCATATCTGCAGCAAAATTAAATGCATTTCAATATATATGCCTAGCACATACCAGTGGAATGGAAATTATATGTGCAGGGAGATGTAAATATCCCAGAAATATGTGTACAAGCACATAAAATAAGTAGAAAAAAAGACTCCGGATAAACTCATTGCATCTTCACTGTGCAATTCTGCTGTCCTTGTCTAGTGCAAGTGGCAGTTGGAAAACATTGAACTGACCAGCTGCAAACCTGGTCCCAGCAGCTCTAGTGTCATGGCATTAGAGTAGACAGGGAGGGTAGAGGATCTCAGCAGTTCCTATCCTCTCAGAGGAACATTCCTCTGTGTTAGTAACACTGAACTCCCTAGTCTCCGGCCAATACAGACAGACTTCATAGTAGGGTTGCTGCTTTCTGCTTAATAAAGTCATAGGCTAAAAAGCATTTATATTTACTGAAGTAAAAGTGATATGTTATTACCTTCTTTGTTTTAACAGAGCATTACAAATCTGAGAAATAATTGCAACTTGCTTTTCCATGAAACAACTGAGCAGTCTTAGAGCTTAGTTTCCTGTGGTGAAGCTGTAAAAGTCCCTACCATATTTTCAAAAACTGACTTAGTTTGGGTGTCTTATCTTATTATAAAAATCTACCTGTTCTGCTAGTGAAGAGGCAGTTGGAACTTTAGTGAAGTGGTTGAAAGTGCAGAAGACACAGAAACCATTTCGTACTTTATTCATAAACTTGACGGAAACAAGGAAGAAGTGATGGGGTGATGGAGCTTCACATACACCTTATTTCAGTCTTGTTCTACTGGAATAAACTAATCTAAAAGACTTTCAAGCCTAGCCTGATTCAGTGTATGCAGGGTTACCTCTCTTCCTAGGTCAGGAAAAATGTTTTAATGTCAGCATGAGTAGTTTCCCCAAAAAAGTGTAAACAAATGAGCTGATGTTACTATGGACCATCTCTCTGAGCACAACAGATTTCTCGTGAGGAATACATGATTCTAGCTCTGGACCTATGAGCCTTCCTTCCTCTCCTTCACTTACACGCGAAGGTTTGAAGGATGCAAAATAAGTTGCAGTCACAGTTCTGCACTGACTCTAGTGTGTCCCCGTTGTAAATCAGGAAAGTTTGGATTGGTTTGGAAAAAAGCCAACACTGCTTTCAATTTTGTGTAATACTATGCAAATAGCTCCTTCTGATCTTGAAGTGGCAGGCCAGTGTGTATTTGTTTATCTTCAGGGGTCTGTGCTAAGTAAATCTGGCTTATACTTCATTACTGTTTGCTGTCCTTTCTGTTGCTGTTTACCTTCACATTTGAAAGGAACCTGACAACTGAAAAGTTGGATTTGCAAATGGATTAACACTATGTCCCACAAAGATAACTGAAGAAATCAATGACAGTTGGACCTCCCCCTGAGAGCTACATCATGGGCTTCATAAGGGCTGCCTCACAAGATTTATTAGTGCATCATCTATAATAACTATGCTCTGCTGGTTATTTCTTCTGCACTGACTCAAGGTGTTTTGATTTTTAAACTAAATTAAAAAAAACCAGAAACAAGGCACTGAATTTTCTTGCAGTTGGAGATCAAGCAAACTTCTGCAAATTATAAGCAATAAATTGAGTAACCTGAGAACTGTAAAACATGTCTTTGTTTTTGGAGACAGTACCAAATGACAGACTACAAGTGTCATTATAACTCTGAGGAAAAATTTTCATTTTATTGCTTTCTCATTATACATGACAATTGGAAATAAAATTGGATAAGAAGACTATTTCAGGACTCTCATAAGCACCAGCAAGGATTGTTTAAAATCAGTTATAATCAGTTCAGATGTGCTATTTTTGTTGAACATCTTTCCTTATTTGGTAGCATTTCACCTGGGAGTCTGTGTTCTGTGAAACAATTAAAATACACCCACATCAGGGGTGAAAAAATGAAGTGTATAGAAAATTAATGGACTTCAAACATACTTTGCGATAACTCACTATCTGTTCAAAAGGACAAGATATTAAGATCTTTTTCAGACATTTAAAAAAACATGTCTTTAACTCCCTTCCTTCTGCTCAGGAGCAGAAGTAGAGATCATGTGAACACCAGCACCAGTGGAGGACTCCTAGCTCAAACTGTCTAGGAAATAACAAGTGTTATGTGTTTAGCCACTTGCAATCACTGCTATCACATGCCCTGGGGTACTTATCATACAACACGGAGCAAAGAATGAGTAAAATCTTTGGTCACCAAGCCACTTCTTCTCTGTTTCATTGATCCCTGTAATTCTTTTCCATGTTCAGTATAATCATATGCATATATGTTTCTGTGTGGATGTTTCAGAATAAAAAATTCTGATTTAAAGGTGTTTGAAGAGGCAGGCTTACATGCAGATCTGATCATGCATGCAAAAAACAAATGTGATGATGCTTCAAGACCATAAACAACTGCAACTGCTGCTGGCAATCACAAAATCTTAAAAATTTCCCTCCAAAGCTTAAAATTATCATTCTGACCGTATTTACCCTAATATAAAACAGAGTAGCATGTAAATACTTTGATGATTGGGCTTTCAGGAAGAAAATTAATTCAAACTACTGTTCAACAGGTACAGTTTGGCCTCAGAGGAAGGACATGGGAGAGAATGAATCAAATTGAACACCTGTATAGAGAACTTCTTATTCAGAATTTCCTTATTTGATTATTGTTGATAGTACTTTGAAATGTTATCTAATGCTTGGGCTATGTTAGTGTTTGTAGTCAAACTCAGTAGTTTTGCTAAGGGTCAGAATCCAAAGCCTGATATACATAGTCAAAAATTAGGCTGTGCCCCAAAGAAATGTAATAGTGCCATTTCCGTAAGAAAAAAACATAATGACAAACTGCAAAATTCTCTTTCTTTCCTGACACTCTTGCTCATACAGCAAGTAAAGGAAAAAATAGCATTTGAATGATAACCTTTTAGAAATTTATTTTGCTTCATGTTAGTGAAATCTTTTTCAGAATCTAAGTGTAGTGGTAAGAAGCTGTTGCTCCTTTTACAACCTCAGCTATGTAGCTGTGAGATGAAGCCAGAAAGGAAAATAAGTGAATCCTTTTTGAGATAATTCTCCTCTGCATGGGATTTTTTGTTTGTTGTGAATGTCTGATGGATTTAGCAATGTCTTTGTCTTTTCCATGTTCTCTGTTAACAGCTTTCAGTGCTTTAATGCACACATCATCATCTGGCAATGGTCTTTCTGCAGGAAGAAAAAAAATCTCATTTATGCTCTTTTATACTCCCCTACATTATGGACTTAATTTTAACCAGCTAACTTAAGGGTTTTATGAATTTCCTTTTCTATGTAATTGAAGAAATGTCTGTTTCTCAAGTACAACAAACATCTTAAGGCCTATGTGCAGAAATATTTCTATTATTACAAATATTAATTATTAGTAAATAATTCTAAGACTCTTTCTGCCTTCCCCTGCAATAGATGGGCATGTGTGTGATAAGTGTACTAATAGTACACAAATCCAAAAGGAAGTCAGATTTTTATCTTAATCAGATGGATTTTATTGTCAGTCATTAATAAATAGTATGCTGCAGTAATTTTCCCTAATTTATATTCAGGATAGCAGTTCAGAGAGTAAAAAATTGTATTTGTTATCTCACTTTTGTGAATATTCTGCCAGGGGGTCTAGATCCAAATTTTCTAAACTTGGCAACTCTCTATATCTATTTAACAAATTTCTAGTCCATGACATCCATTGCATATCATTTCTTAACCCCAAAATGCCACAGCTGACACGTTAATTTTTTTCTTAATAATGCATAGAAAAATAAGTGTGCACATGTCCAAATGATAGCAGAATTGAACAAAGGTTGCTTTCAAAAGCAAACTCCAGGTTTAGTTGTATGTCTACAAATTTGAGGCATTCTTCCACACCACACTGAATGATCTTGACAAAGGAGTCTCACTTATAGCTCGCTGCTCATCTAAAAGAGCATTTATTAAAATTCCATTGGGAAATTTGCCTTGGAAGTTCTCCCTATGTATACACCTATATCTCGGTTCTGGCTGTCTTGCTGAGGAGTAACGTTGCCTTACAGTAATGAAATCATCACCTAAATATAATACTGTAGCATAGACTATCATATTACTTCCTCCAGGTGTTAGTATAGGGTTTAACACCACTGGCTAGTGACTCATTAAAAACCTGTTACTTTGAGAGAGTGGGTTAATATTCATGGTGATGTATTTCACTGTACCAAACCTTAATCCTCAAGGTTCAATGCTGCATCTGTCACATTTTTTTTATATACGCTGTACATAATCCTTGAACTGAATTATGCAAAGCTGTAAAGTCTGCTTGCCCTGCCCTGTTGTCTATATTGCAGTGGTTACTTTGCCAACTCACTTGCAGAGCATGACTAACTGTGTGCCCTCTCAAAGGTCTGCCACCTGAGCTGGAGAGTCGGTGAGGTTGTGGCCATTTACCCAGGCTCTCAAGGACAGTCTTCTGCAGAGCCGCTGCCTTTAGAGCTTTGCCTTGTTGGAGTGAGTAGTGTCATTTTGTCCCTCATCCTTGATCCATACCCTGTTCTCACCAACAGAAGGAATATCATAGAATCATGGAATATCCTGAGTTGGGACTCACAAGGATCCCTGATGTTCAGCTCCTCGCCCTGCTCAGGACCACCCCGAGAATCACACCATACAGTACCACATTCAGTATAAAACCTCACTGCCACCGCGTGCTTCAGCACACAGGGTGCTGCACACACAAGTTAAGAGGAGAAGAAAGGTCTGGTAGTAGCTAAAAAGGGGAGGTTACATTTCTGTTTCTAGAACCTTTTCTAGCCATACTGTGCCACTGAGCCTTATTCCAACAGCTGACCCTTCTGTGCTCTTGATGCTGTCCTTTCACTTTTCTCTGTATGCTTGTTTTTTCTCTTCTCTGCAAAAACAATATTTTCAACTTGTGACCATTACTCATCTCTAGGAATCTGACCATTCAGTTAATGCCATAGAAAAATGCCACTCTGCCAAATTGCCTGGTAGAACCAGTCCAATTTATTTTTCATCTCAAATATACCATATTTTGCCTGTCTTGAATTGTTGGGGGTTTTTTTGTCTTTCTCTTTCTAAGCATGAAAAGTCACTTGCTTCTGGTCAAGCATGGAATTGGATTTTTTACAGATCTTACTTCTTGCATATAAGGCTGTATCCAACCAATTCCATGAACATGTTGTGTCTTCATATAAAGCTCTGCATCTCAGCCTGAGATTGAAATGCATTGGTTTGATAAGCATTCCTGTATCTTACATCTGATTTTAAAGTGACGTACCACGGTGCCTCAGAACATTCTGCAAGGGAATACATGAGATATCTGGATCTTTTGATCCTTCCCTGAAAAAAAAAAAAAGGGAAGCAATAACACATATTTTACTGAATATTCTTCTGCTTGCTTAATATCATTCAATTTAGTTTGCTTTTAAAACAGCATCCCGCATTTTGCATAGCAGGTATGAAAATATAACATTAAATCTAGCAGTAATGATATCTCAAAAACTGCTTAGAAGTTCACCAAGAATTAGGCTGTCTTTTCCATTGTTCAGTTGAAAAAAAAAACAAGATTCAGCCTGTGTATCAACAAAGAGGAAAGCAAAGACTGTTTACCCAGTTCTCAGAGATTAAGTAAATGGGAGGTGGAAAATGGGCAGAGATCATCAGATACTATAGCCCTGTTCTTTCTTCTGCTTTTTCTGTTCAAGGTGACTGGAACAGAGTCAGCTGCTTCACAAAGAGAGCACTGAAGAGAAAGAGAGCGTGAAGTACATTCTGATATTTTTTTGCCCACTTCCTAGGGTACAGAAACTGGGCTTCAACCTTTTGATAACATTATAGAAGAAAAAGAATCCAGAAAAGATTGTTTAAAGGTTCTTGTTAATGCCAGTTACAGAGATTTGATGTTTTAAATCACAGCCAGATGTGCAAAGTGTGTAAATGAAAACTGAAGTGACCGTGGAGCAAAGAGAACATAAGTACTTAAAGCACCTCTGGGCATGGATGTGATGCAGGAGAATATAACTTAAAATTTTTTGTTCTTCAGGGAGTGTCTCTTTCAAATGGTTACATATGCAGACTCTCAGTAAGACTTATAACTTTCAATAAGACCTCTGTAATATAGCTCTAATTAAGAGTTACAATTTGGAGTTGTTACTTATAAACAGACACTTCTGTGAAATAACAAATCTATACTGATACAAAAACAGAGTTTTCATTGCCACCTTGAACTTGGCTCAAACTAAATAAACTACTTAAAGAGGAAGAGAGTTTTTCACATGTAGGAAAAGAAAAAGAAGAAAGACCCTTTTTTCATTCTATGACCATTAAAAGAACAAGCTTACGAGTATCAGAGGACTGTGAGACTTCAGTAGAAAGGCAACTAATCAGATGAAAAACTCTAAGTAAAGATGAATTGCCAGGATGACCTCCAAGCACAGCTTAGGCATATTCACAGTATCGTGTCATATCTGCCATCTTCATTGTCTTTGGTTTTCATGACCCTTTAGTTATATTTCAGGATTTAAACTCAAGTTTCAGCTGCCAATCAAGTGGCAGAGTTTAACAGATACTGAAATGTTAGAAAATATGGGAACTGCATGCTAAAAAGTTAACTAGTCTTCAGAGAGAGAGCAGAGCTGAATCCAGGAAAACAGAATTATGTTTAATCTGCAAAAGAACAACTAAATTGACATTACTTGGTTAAAAAAAAATCTAATTATTACAGTCAGAGATGAAAAGGAGAACTAAATATAAAATGTTCTACAGCTATATCTTACAAGTCAGTGTTAAAATCAAAATGGGACTGTGGAATAAAAAAGAAAAAGCTAGGCAGATTTTGTATGCCAAATCAAAGGAAAAATGGAACAGGTAAGGCAATGCAAATGGAGGAAGCATAAATTATTGCAGAATTGTAGGTCTGTCAATTTATGAAGGAAAGGCACAAGGGGCTAAAGTAAGCATAATAAAGGGTAAGAATGAGGAAGTTACTGCACATGAACAGATCTGTATTAGATGATTTAACTTGCCAAAAAACATGTAAATTAACTCAAAAACTAAGTAGCAGAAAAAAAATTCTGTTGCACAGAACACAAATCGTGTAATCGTGTTCAGGAAAAATGTGACTATAAGAAAGTCCAATAAAATATTAAAAGATCTCATTAAGGGAAACCTTAATTAATCTCTAATTAATTTCAATTTAAAGAATAGCAAAATAAGACCTATATTCTTATATTTAATCGATAGAAAATATGTAATAAAATGTATTTTATCCCTCTATGGAACTGTTGAAGGTAGCTACTGTTCTCTCTAAAATGTAGAATGTATCAGATTTAAGCATGAAAAGTGGTTGAGCTCAGACTAAATACTAAAACTGTCATGTTTTACTACAAGCTATAGTTGCTTGAATTCAGCAAGAAGTAGCTGACAGTAATTTTTCAGATATCACCAGCACATTTGTTTTGCTATTATTTCTCCAGTAAATTTGTCTCCGTTTTTACACTTGGGCAGACTAGTTTCTTCCTGAAAGAAATATTTTCAAAAAGCAATAACAGAAGGAGTGCTTCTGCATCGAAAATATTCAGTGCTCAACTGTGAGACCATGAAATGAGTCAGTTCTGATAGTAGAACTGGAACATTATCTGTGGACTTGACAAGCAAAGAGGAAGGATGAGGGAGAGAGAATGAAGAACAAGGAAAAAGATGACAAGGAAAAAGTGCTTACTCTCCCTTTCCAAAAATCCTGCTATTTTAACAGCAAGGCAACCTGTTTCAGCAGCAATGAAAGAGAAGACCTGAGGTCATCTCTTAGTTACACTTGAAGCATCTTCCTGTCCTAAACTTCTTCAAGTCCAGTGCTGTTTCCTGCTCCGTATCATGTGCTCTGTCATCCACTAATCAGAAGATTAAAAGAACCTTATTCAATGTACTTTTCTGCACATTCCCTAAACAATGTGAATAGGGTATCCATCATCTTTTTGCACCAAGCCCCAACTACTGCACAGAAACAGCAGCCCTCCTTCCTCAAGGAGAATGATCATAAAAACCAGAGGGTTTAACACACAGAAACCTGGGGCGGGGATCTCCTCAGACTTTTCACCTAGAAGGCCAAGGAGGTGTGAGCCTCTTGGAAACAAGTTAAGGCCTCTTGTTGTCTCCTGATTTTGCAAAAAATTAAAATAACCTAAATGCAGAAAATACGTCTTGTGATCCAAGAGATGTTGGTCATCCAAACTCTTTCGGCTTGGCACAACAGTGCACAGTGATGTTGGAAGGTCAAAGGACTGCTGCAGCAATAAACAGACAATTGAAGAGAGTAGAAGAAAAGAAGTTCTGTACCCATGCCTTTTCCTTATACTGAAATAAGCTTAGGTAGCTATGAAAGTCCTATGAATTAAAATCTTTGGTATATATGCATAGTTAAAAGATATTTTTTTTTTTTTTTTTTTTTGGAGGTAGGAGAGGTACAGAAAGACATGAGATTTCTGAGATATGTATGTTTGCTGCTGGTAGATTTCTTGGCCAAAAGAGTCTCCATTCTATAGAATAGAGAAGTATCTCCAGACTTGGAATTCTGCCTGTATATATTCACACAAACCCCTTTGCTTCAAGAGTCATTGAAAACTGGAGATGAGGTAATTATAATATTTTGGATCAAATTTTTGCATGTTAACCTCCAAAAAAAAAACCAAGATCATGTTCTCTTTTTTTAACTCTACTATTTTGCCAATTCCTTAAAAAAGTTGTGCATGCATGCATACATCATGGTAAAGTATGAGACATTTGTTTGTGTTTGTGATTTTTGCATTATTCAGCATTTTCTCCTGACATTTACAGAACGCAACAGGTCTGAATTTCACTTTTCTTTTAAAGTGCTTCTGCTTCTCCCTACCTTCAGCCTGAATTATGAGGGTCAGCTTGCTAGGTTCACTGAGCAAGCTTTGCAAAAATTCCACAAGCAGCTAATAAATGGGGTTGTCACAATGTTTTTCATTAGGCACATTGAATAATACAGATTTGCATTCGCAGGCTTAACATACTTAAAAGTGAGAGTCTCTTCAGTGCCACTAGGAAAAATGTGTGTTCATGGCAAGGACCATTCTTGTAGCCCAGTGAAAAGTGCAATATTATATGAAATCAGATCTAGTAACATCTCAAATACAGAACCTTGTTTACAAGCTGCTGGGGTGGGTCAGATAACTCAGGTGACCTATTTTCTCTAGACACGTGCATTGGTTACAATGCATTCATTAGAGAAGCAAATTAGTCTAAATTTTTTCTTCTACTATTTGCAGATAAAGAGGTGTTTCAACTAGATTCTGAAAACTGTAGTAGAAACTCTTGCCTAGGTTATAATCATAGCACATGCCTCTAAAGTAAACCTACATTAGCACAATTCAATGTGGTAATTAAGATAGAAAAAGGCAGTACTAAGCTGCATGGCCTATCAGATTCCTTGGGGAGAAAAAAAAGGACTGACGTGACTTGAAATGTGTCCAAAGGGTTTAGTTAGCCTCCAATTAGCTGCAAACTTCATCTATTAAAATGCATAACAAATACCAGACAACATGTCCCTGAACCCTTCATTATTTAAGTCCTAATTTCAGATGGTTCTTTTATTATACCATATATCCCAAAAGCTAGCATTGACTTTTAATTACACTATATAATCACTGCTGTCAGGTGATGAGTTGGAAGGACAGAAGACTCCAGGGCACCTCTGGGTGAACCACAAGAGCTCAGCTCTTAACCAAAAGCAAACAACAGAACAAAGGCAAACATTCTAGGAACAATCTACAAAAAATGAAGGCCAAATGCTCATTTCTCCTTAACCTTGCATTTTATACTTGCCAGAAAATCGAGAGTTTATTCAGGTAGACAGACAGACAGAAGTATAGGAACTGGGAAGGTGAAGTGGAACAGAATATGAATTGTACTCAACTCCTGGCATTCCCTCCACTTCAAAAAGCACAAACACATTTCTTTTTTCCCACATTGCTGTTATTGACCTCTAATAAAAAAGGTCCTGTTGGGGGTTATTTGCTGAAGATTTCCATTCTGTGCCAATATAATTAATATATTGGGGATGGGATGATAGTTCTGTCTTTGTGTATATTTTGATGCAGTTTAGTGTCTCCTGGCCATAGTCCATTGTAACTGTGTCTGTGTGAGACTTTGAAGGTGGGTGGAAACAGTTGATTAGATTTTGAAATTAAGAGATGCTCATATGTCCTTGGGATTGCTGGGTGGTAGTAACTGCTTCCCAAATTAGAAGAACATAAAACTGTCTGTGAAAAAAAACACAGTCAGAAGAGCACAGAGCAAGCAGAGAGATGGGTGTGAGGGCCACCCTTCTAAAATTGATAGGCCTGCCATTAGGAAAAACAGAGCTGGGAGAAGACTTACATGGGCATTATAACTAGATGAGCAGTATTACACTGAGTATCACACTTTATTTGTTTATTGTCTACATTTATGGAAAAAAAATCCACTCAGGATAGAAGAGCTTCTTTATCTTTTGAGCTTGCTTTTTGCATGGGGATAACATAACGGAGCAGCTGATGTACAGTCATAGCATCATGAAATACTAGCATCACGGATTCATAGAATGGCTTGGGTTGGAAAGGACCTTAAAGATCACCTAGTTCAAACCCCCCACCATGGGCACGGACAACTTTCACTAAACTAGGTTCCACAGAGCCCCATCCAGCCAGGCCTTAAACATTTCCAGTGATGGGGCACCCACAGCTTCTCTGTTCACACAGCCTTATCACACTCACAGTAAAGAATTTCTTCCTAATATCCAATAGATGCCTACTGTCTTTCAGTTTGAAGCCATTTACCCTTGTCCTGTCACTACACGCTCTTGTAAAACGTCTCTCCACCTTTCTTGTAGGCTCCCTTCAGGTACTGGAAGGGCACAATTAGGTTGCTCTGAAGCCTTCTCTTTTCCAGGCTGAACAATCCCAATTCTCTCAGCTTTTCCTCACAGGAGAAGTGCTCCATCCCTTTAACCATCTTGGTGTCCCTCCTCTGGGCTCTCTCCAATGGGTCAATGTCCAAATGTCCACCATGGGGATCTGGAGTGTGTAATATTCAGCTGAAGTGTATAATATGAAACAACTCTCTTTTTTCTTTTCCTGTCTCTCAGTGTAACTATGACATCTCCACTGCATGAGCAAGTCACACGAATAGGAATTGTACAGAAAACACAGACTTTTTATTTTATTACATTTACATACTTTGAGGATTTATGCAGAATGATCTTGTTAATTGTACACAAATATCTTCTTAAAATTATGTCCTTCTTGCTTAAATGGAAAAAGCATGCAAACATGCAACCCCAATCTTTTTTTTCCTTACATATTTTCAAAATAAAATCCACATGTTCTAACAAAAATTAATATTGTTATTTGCTACGGCTTCTCTTTCTTTACTTTAAGATGGCTACAGTTATGAAGTTCAGAGTCAAGACTGGTGCAGCCTTCAAGGAATTTTTTTCTTCCACTCTGCTTAATAATTTGCTGGGAAATTCAGTTCCGTTGGGCTTTATGAAGGATGGACACATTTTAAAAGGCTCCACAGCAAACACTAATTTATCAAAGGTGAAAGAAGCCTGAAAATGTAATAAGAAACAGTCAGTACAATGGTAGGCTAAAGGATGCTGAAATCTTGATTCAGTGCAGCTACAACTAAGTGCAGGCTCTCTTCCTGTGCTGAATTTGGCCATGAAACATGAGATAAAAATAGAAGGGTCAGAGGAAGCTGTAAAGCAACAACATGAGATCATTCCAAGCTTATGCAGCCCTTTGGAAGTCCTAGTCTGAAAGGTCTCACCATCTGAAATCAGTACTATTTGGAGCATTTTTGAATACTCAGAGATAATGAAATGTCAGATGCAAGCTTAAAAAGAAGATGCCAAGTTAAGGTGCAGGAAGGTATGGAGCGAAGAGTTGAATAAATACCACTATATTACTATGCATTGCTGAAATGTAATTACTCGTGGTTTTTAAGGTTAATATTCTCCTTTCCAGATAAGCTGCACAGGAACGAGTTGAACTTAAGCCTAAGGTAAAAAACAGTCACTGAATAATACTGCTTTTCTGATAGTGGAAATTCAGTGTGAAATGTTTATTCATCATTCCATTAGCCCACAGCAGACAGGTACAAATCAACAGAATGTGTACACCGCTCCCTTCTGTTTGCCAATTAACAATTCAATTGCGATATATTAGGAGAGAGAAAAGTAATTTAAAAAAAAACAACTGCTTAAAACAATGTATCAAGGTCAAGCTTTGGGAGGCAGGCATTAATCAGAAGTATGTAGAGAGTGATCTGTTTGAAACACTGCAGAACCAGCTTTCCCACAAATAAACTGGCTATGGCTATGCAGACAGGCAAAGTAGTTCTGGCTGCACTGGCCCCCAAGGCCACGTTGTCTTTTATTAGTAGTGTTGGTGATTAAATTAATCTGAAGTTCAAGGCAAGAATTTTTATGTTTGAAATAATACAGAGCACAAAATACCAGCAGAGCAGTTGGATGGGTTGCCAGCCTGCCTTGGCTTGATAGAGCCAGACTGCATTGTCAGATGCATGGAGCAGCTTTTCAAAGCTTCAGAGTTCAACTTATAAACCCATCCAACCATGTATTCAGTCGTGTCCAGAACAAGTGATTGGTGAATCTGATTGAAAAATGGGCTTGTATCTTCAACTAACTGACTGTAGCCTCTGCCTTTGAAATGTTTCCTCTACAAGCCTGATTTGACTTTTTTTTTACTTTTTTTCCCAATAAATGATTATGTATAATTAAGTATTAATTAACAGCCCTAAATTCAGTCTAACACAAATGGTCTTATCCCATACCTTTTTTATTTGGTTTTTTCATCATTCAGGTCTATCCTGTGCCTCCTGACTGATGTTAGCATTCTTGGTATAATTAATCACAGAGAGGAAAAGAAAAGAAAGGAAAAAAAAAGAAAAATAAGAGATTCCAAAAGCTTAACATAAGTTCCTGGAGTTCCCTAATCCTTCATCCAAGTACAGGCTTCTTGATAAGACAAGGTATAATGAGCTATGAGGGATTATATTTTACTTGTCCTTACTGATATTCCACTAAATGAATAACCCAGTGGGGAATTCCTAACAGCTTCCTTCCTTTTCCATAGACTAAACAACCCCAGCTCCCTCAGTCACTACTCACAAGACTTGTGTTACAGACTCTTCACCAGCTTTGTTGTCTTCTCTGGACATTCTCCAGCACCTCAATGTCTTTCTTGTAGTGAGGGGCCCAAAACTGAATATGGGATTCAAGATGTGGCATCGCCAGTGCTGTGAGTGCAGGGGGACAATCACTCCCCTGATCCTGCTGGCCACACTATTCATACAAGCCAGGATGTCACTGACTTTCTTGGCCACGTGGACACAGCACCAGGACATGTGCAGCTGGCTGTCAGCTGACTCTCCCTGAGCTGATTCTATTCAATGTTTTCTTCCATTTTGACCTTTGATAGATACAATTTTAAGTGCCGTGTACCCCTACCCAACAGTACTTCTATCAAAATCATATTTCCCTGGATTTACTTTTAGGATGGATTATGACTGAAAAAGGTCATGATGTGTAACATCTGCTTTCATCTTTATCTTCATTATGCAGAATTTAAAGGAAAATATTCTTAGAATAAGAGTATCCTGAGTTGGAAGGGACCCACTAAATCATCAAACTCTTGGCCCTGCACAGGACACCTCAGGAATCACAGCTATTTGCCTGAGAATGTTGTCCAAATATGTCTTGAACTCTGTCAGGCTTGGTGCTGTGACCACTTCCCTGGGGAGCCTGTTCCAGTGCCCAACCACTCTCTGGGTAAAAAGCCTTTTCCTAATATCCAACCTGAACCTCCCCTGACACAACTTCAGGACATTCCCTTTGGTCCTGTGAGTGGTCACAAGAGAGAAGAGATCAATGCCTGCCTCTCCTCTTCCCCTCACAAGGACATTGTAGACAATGAGATCTCCCCTCAGTCTTCTCCAACGTGAACAGACCAAGTGACCTCAGTTACTCCTCGTATGACTGAAGTCCCTTCACCATCTTCATGGCCCTCCTTTGAATGCTCTCCAACAGTTCCATATCCTTATACTGTGGTTCCCAAAACTGCACACAGGACTCAAGGTGAGGCTGCCCAAGTCCAGAGCAGAGCGGGACAATCCCCTCCCTTGACCAGCTGGCAATGCTGTGCCCTGACAAACCCCAGGACACAGCTGATGCTTCCAACTGCCAGGGCACTGCTGACTCACATTCAACTTGCTGCCAGCCAGCACCCCCAGGTCCTTTTCCACGGCACTGCTTTCCAGCATCTCATTCCCCAGCCTGTAAATCCAGGGTTGCCACATTCCAGGTGCGGTCTGTTACGCATCTTTGTTAAACTTCATACAGTTGGTGATTGCCCAGGCCTCTGAATTGTCTAATCTCTGCAGGGCATCTCTGCCCTCGAGTGAGTGAGCTCCTACCAATTTAGCATCATCAGAAAACTTAGTATACCTTTGGGTCCTGTGTCCAAGTAATTTACAAAGATGTTGAAGAGCACTAGGCCTATGATAGAGCTCCGCTAGTGACCTGTTGCCAGCCTGATGTAACCCGACCCATAAGGTGTCACATGATGTGTTTATCCAGGTGTGGGCTGGAAGTTTTGTCCAGAAGGATTCTCTGAGAGACAGTATCAAAAGTTTTACCACAATCCAAAAAGATTACATCAACTGGCTTCTGGCTTCCCATCAACTCCCTTTCCCAAACAACTAGGTGGGTTACCTTGTCATAAAATGAAATTAAGTTTGACAAGTGGGACTTTCTCTTCATGAAGTTGTGCTGGCTGTGACCAATGCCTGTGTTGTCTTTCAGGTGTTTTCTGTAACTCCCAGAATAATCTTCTCCATAATTTTACCAGTCGCTGAAGTGAGACTGACTGTAGTTTCCAGGGTCATCCTTCTTGCTCTTCTTGAAAATTTGGATGATGTTGACAAGCTTCCAGTCCAATGGGACCTCTCCAGATTCCCAAGACTGTTAAAAAAATCATTGAGAGAGGCCTCACAATGACATCAGCTAGGTCTTTGAGTATTCTCAGATGAATCCCATTAAGTCTCATAGGCTTATAGGGATCCAGCTGAAGCAGTAGATCCTGCAAAAGTTCCGGATCAACTACAAGTTTATAATTTTCACCGTCATGGTTCTTCAGCTCAAGGCACTTGGACTCCCTTGACCCATCTTCAGTGTTGAAGGCAGAAAGCATTAAACATGTCTGCCTTGTCTATGATCCTGTTTGTGAAGTGACCATTTGCATCATGTGATGGGAAAATGTTATTTCTGTACTACCTTTAGCTATTAATGTATTAAAAAACCCTCTTTTTATTGTCCCCCACAGTTCTGGCCAGCTTCAATTCTAATTGAGCTTTCACCACACAAATTTTCGCCCTAAGGTGGTAAGCAGTATCTCCCGATTCTTACCACGTCACGCAACCTTGCTTCCACTGGGCATACACCTTCCTTTTCTGCCTTCTTTCCAAGGAAAGACCCCTGTTCAGCCAAGCCAGCCTTCTCCCTTGCCTGCTTGACTTCCTATCTTTGGGAGTTGCCTGTGTCCTTAGGAGGTGATGTTTAAAAAGTGACCAACATTGATGGACCCCCAGATTTGCAAAAGCACTTTCCCAGGGGATTTTACCGATTAGTTCCCTGAGCAGCCTGAAGTCTGCTCTCCTCACGTCCAGGTTTGAAGTTATGCTGGCACTTTTCTTCCAGTCAACAGAGATCTCTTTGTGGTTGCTCTGGCCAAGATGGCCACCAATCTCCAGTCATGAGATCTTCTCTGTTAACAAGCAACAAATCAAAGGGGGCATCTTTCCTAGCTGGCTCCCTTAGTACTCCTATTGCTTTGGCTTTGCTCATTTCCTCGCATTCTTGCAAATTGTTAGCTGAGTTATTTGTTCCAGATTCTTCTGAGGAATTGAAATAACTTGAGTGGTTGCCAATTCTCCAACTTTTTTTTTCCTAATTCCATGACCTCTTTAAAGAAAGACATGATGTTTGGATTCTGGCATCCCATGAGTTCTCAAAAGTAATCAGAAATGTTTCTGAGACTTCTTCAATTGAATAGCAGATCTTAGAGAGATTAAAAAATCTGAAACATTGGAGACTGAAAAAACCCCAGGAAAGGGACAGAAAAATTCATGTAAAGTGTTAATGCAGTATCCTCTTAAAGCAGCACATTCTGGCAGGTGTAAAGTTCTAATAAAGAATTGCAATTTTAAATTTGAACTGTTATAAATTTCAAGTATTAACTAAAGTGCTTCATAAAGTAATTTTAAATGCCAATGGAAAGAGCATTTCACTCTCCCTTCGGCATTTCCCATGGTGCAAGGGCATATACATGAAAACCAGAGCTGGAAAACAACAGCTTTGCTTTTAGCAAGTTTAAGAACATATGTATATAACCACATTTTTAATAAAAACATTATGCATTTTAACTGTTTATGGTTCATAACCTAGAAAATCAGTAGAAGCTGGTTGAAAAATTAAATCTTTATCCTTAATTTGGAAATATTTCTACATCATTTTATTCCTTAGATAGTTCTTTATTACTCATCTTTCTGAACCTAACAAATAAATCTGAGAAGTGAATATATTCAAACTTCATTCAACAGTTGAAACACATTTCAGTGAATTTGCTTGTTTATTGACCACCTAGCAATATGAGTGCAGCTAATGGTGCTTCAAAACTATTTTGTGCTTAGTGATTAGCCATTTTTGCTAACACAATAGGAAAGACTTTCAAGGTGGCTGGATTTTCAAGGTTTAGATTATTGCTGCTGTTGAATACTGGACTCCTTTTATGCATCTCAAGCTGGACATGCTAGAATTGACTTGACAATTTCCTTTTATGCTATCTGATTTTAAACTGAAAGAGGACAATTGTGAATGCAAATACCAACCAATGGGGTGCTGACCTCATGAGGGTGGTGTGATTGGTAACTAACATGATTTCTCCCATCTGCATTAGCTTTGTGTACCACACAGCTGAAACAGGTTCATCTTCTTGGAAAGCAATTTAAAAGTTTTCTCCATAAGGCAATCATATTACCATATTTATTTGCTGCTATATTTTCCCTGCCTCATTTGCCCTACTCACATCTTTTGCAGCTGGTGATGCTGGGGGAAAAAAAGGTGTGAAAAAAGGGAACAAAAGAGGATGGAGCAGGAAAGAAACACTTTTTGCTTTTTTTCATCAAACCTTTTACATTGGGGGTCAAGATATACCTTATTGAATGAATTTTCGTGTGCTTTGACGCATCTATAATCCCAGCACACTTATCTGAATAGGTATTATGGACTAAAAAACTGATTATTTTCTGCTTAGCCAAGTGAACCACAAGAAGAAGAATAATTCTACAACCTTAAAGGCAATGGTCTGAAGAAAAACAAACAGCAGAAAGTAATCATGGAAGGGGCAAAAGGAGATCAGCCATTCTGCTAAAGAGGAAGCAGCCTTCAATTAAATATCTATTCATTGGTAATGAATGCCAAATAACATAAAATAAGCATCTAACAGAATATTAATCACATACTTAAGGGCTAATTGCAGTATATTAACAATTAATGGCCCTTTAAGAAACTAGATATACTATGGGATGCAGTAAGTGTTAATTGAAAGCTATTTCAGGAACTTTATTTTGCTTGTCTTAATTGGACAGTGACACAATACATTGTTACTGAGCCCTTATGTCCTTATGCTTTTAAGCTTGCCACTGCTTCTATGCTACAGAAAGCAAAATTCAACCAATTGTGAAAAATCAAGTGTTTTTCCTTCGTATGGCCTGCCATAATCCTTACTGACAGCACATGTGCTTCTTGTCCAGTAACTTTAGTTCACTCTGCAGAGTGATGACGGTTTAAGAGTTACTCTGTGTTTAAACCTGTCTTCTAGCAATTATTCGCCAGGGCTACATCATTTCCCAAGAAGTTACTGAGACTGGAATGCACTTGCAATAACCTGCAAGCCTCACTCTTTATCAGTAACCCTAAAAGAAGAAAAGAGAAGAAAATTTAAAAAAAATACAGAAAGGAAAAAACAGTAAAACAGTGTTTAAATCAAAGCAGTGGAAAGAATAGAGAAGAAAGCGTAGAGGAAACAAAATGGGGATATAGTAAAAATAAAGTACGTGGAGCAATTCTTCAGTTTTCTCTAAGTTAATGAGACCTAAGTCAGAAATCTTCCCCTTTCAAGATATAAAATTTTGTGTGGAATTTTGGTAGTCTCTTTCCTCTCAGACCAGGCTGTCACATACACAAACAGTTCTCAATGTGACTCCACTCCAGGGGGTTGTGTCATATCCAGGGTGACAGACCAGTGCTGCCATCAAAAGAAGTTGCCTCATTTTTCCCCTTGGACCCTTTTTCTCATTCTCTCACTGTTCATTCCCGTGCACCAGCAAAATTGTTCATGTAATTAGCATAATGAACAGCTTGGACACCTGATCCAGATCAAATAGCATGAGAGGAAAATTAGTTCTAACTCAGGTCATTTCCCCAGTGAAATTAAAAAAATCCCAAAGGTTCTTCATCTAATGTGGCATGACTAGATTTTTCTAGTGACAGACTGATGCTCCGGCTTCAGGTTAGACATCCCGTGTTTCCCATTTATTGCAAAAAAATAGTTGGTGTATCACCAGCTGTCTGCAAATGTGTTCTGATTCTCCATGTTTTTTTGTAGTAAAGGAACAGAGCATTTAATAGTCAAAGACAGACACACTTTATGTTGAGCACACACTACTCCTCAAGTGGAAGACATGGAAGGAAAGGGCGTGCCTTAATTAATTTTTTTAGGGGCTTATCACTGCAGTTTCAAAAGTTTACTGAGGCTGTTCATTAACCTTTTAATAGTAGTATCACAATACCAGAACTCAGTAGGGTGCTGTATAGAGGATTATTACATGTCTGCTAAGAGCAATTGTGCTGTACAGATGTTACACCTCAGACACGTAAATCCAGGGGTTAAACTGAAGGTTCCATTACTCTAGTCTAGTGCAAGGAGAAATCCCAACCAGATATTCTCAAGTGGTAAAAAACACACAAAAGTTTACTGGCAAAAATATAGAAAGTTAGGGAAACTTAGGCAAAGAGCAAGTACAACACCGAATTCAATACAAAACACTTATTATAGCATTACTTAGCATTAATTTAGCACTTACTTAGCATAAACTTAGCACATTCAACCAAGAAACCTTTATAAGCTAAAGATGTTACATTACCCAAAAATGTTCCATGAAAAAGAGAATTAGAAGAGGAGAGAGAGAGAGAAAAAGACAGAAGGGGAATATAAGAACACATATATAGCTACCAACTCCTAGGGTTCCAGTGTAGGTGAGATGGGAACTTCCCCTGCACAACATGCCATGATTGGCAGCTCAGCCAGGGCTTGGGTGGGGTCTGGGGCAGGGCAGGGCGCTGCCTCACCCAGCACAGCCCAACCTACCCCACCTCTCACCAGACACACACGAGCAGGCATTCCAAGCAACCCAAAAATGGCTAAAGACACTAAACTTACCCAGTCTCTGACACAACAGGAACTTAAGATCTCATCCATGTGAGGAATTTTTGTGTTTTATTCTGATGACGGTCACATTTTTACTTCAGCAAAGAAGATAAATTTCTGGCTGAAAAGTCCTGCCAATGATGTTTAACTGCAGCATAGTGGCTCCATAAAGCCAGTAGTGGTGAATAATTCCATACAACAAAAAAAATGTCAGGGTCAAGCAGGGTAGAAAATTCATGTCATAAATGTCCTCCAGATCAATGTCAATTGTATTCTGCAAAGATTGCATGTGACCCAAACCGTCTGCCCCACTGCTGAAGCAGTTCTTTGTACTGTTTCTAAAAAATTTTGAATAGAACTGCTTCATCTTTCTGCTTTCTCAAATTCTGATTTTTGCTATGTTTTAATTTTCATATAGGCCAAAGCTTTTGCTGCTTACAATACCATAGGAACCCATGGTAACTGGCATGTCTTGGAGACTTCAGCAACTGCAACTTCCAGAGTAACTTGTGTTAAACCTCTTGTCATAATTCAGGAATGGTATGCTCCCAATTAGTACTCCCACTGAAAAGACCACGCACCACTCCCCTCCCTTCTCCAATGGGAGTCACAAAAGGCAATAGTCACAGGTCGAGATAAGAACAATTTACTGGAAACAGCAATGAGATAAGAAAATGAACAACAACAATAGCAATAACAAAAGATATACAACAAAGAAACTATTTACATGGAATCCCCCCAACAATAAAAAAAAAACTGGACTGCTCCACCTGCCAAGTTTTTCCACAGTAAGGAATGCCCTTCTCCTGGGAAGGGAAAGAGAGTTCCTTTCCCCATCAAATAATGGTAGGATCCTGGCCATGCCCCCTCCCTGCTATTGCAAAAAATTAACCCTGTCCTGGCTGAAACCACGGCAGCTCTGAGCTCTGTATCTCCAACACTGGTGTGTTGGACAGAAGGCCCCCAAATGCACTGGTGTGCATTTGGCACATCACTTCCACAATGTGATCTTAATAATTATTTATTCTGACAGTCTAAGTAAAAATAAAAAAGAAGCTATTTTCCAACACAGAAATACATAAGCATTAAATTCACCTTATGCTCCAGACCAAGATTTCTGTATTACCAAAAATCCCAGCAGTGCCCTTTGACATTCAGAGATGATTACTCCAGCTGTGGACAGCTGCACCTCACAAATCTACTCAACATTTAGCATTGGCACAGGCTGCATATACTGGGTGAGGAGCTTCGCAACCCATTGCAAGCCAAGCTTTAGCCAGTGGAGCTTCAGTAGGAGCCCCAGTGAGAGAGCAGATGGAGACTGAGGGCTCTGAGCTGTCATTAGCATTGCTTAAGCCCAAAGACAGCTTTATGCAACTGCACCTGACCTGCCTACCCTTTTCCATACAAAACCTTCTCACATCCCTCATGTTTGCCGCCTGGGCAAGGATTATCTCTTCTCTCATGAGGACTGTCTGATTTTCCTTTGTCCCCATCTGATTTATGCTCTTCCTTTATTCAGTCAAACCTATTTCTTGTCCTCATCTGTACCCTCTAGAAGACAGTGGGGAGGAGAGATCCCAATGGGGAGGAGAGCCATCGCCTATAGTCCCTGAAACCAGGGTTTTCCAGAAAAGTCAATTCCATTCTTTGGGTTGAAATTGAGAGACTGTATAATAGAACTATGAGGATATCCTATATTCTCTGTGAGTTTTGAGGAAATGCACCATTTTCAAATTCTTTGGGCACTAAAATCAGAAAAACCTTTTCTGTCAAAAATCTGAAAACTGTAGTTTTAGAAGTATTTATGTCTGCTTGAATGTGAATAGCATAGTCAAAGGAGCAGAAGAAATGTTTGATACATAGGCATGATCCTGTAAAATATGAATAAAGGCCATTTTCCTGAGTTTGTTTTCTGAGAACTAGAGTAAAGGTGAATTATTCTGGCTGAAGATTTTCACAGAAAATGCAATGTGAAGTCTTCTTCACCTATATACGTGAAACACTCTGAACCAAGTAACTGGATTACAGTTCAGTCATAAACAGAAAACAAAGACTTATAATGGTTTTCTGATACTCCCTCAGTAGTGAAGCACCTCAGTCACCTCATAGTCCTATCTTACAATGCCTGTAAAATATCAGGAAACAACTACTGTCTGAGGAATGAACACATAATAGTAGATGTTAGATAATCATGCTTTAACATTATTGGTTTTCTATTTCACTTGTCTCTTTTACATTTTGCAGCAATATATCACAGGTTCGTGTATTTAAAAAGTCTCCAAGGCCATTGTATTCTCCAAGGAAACTGCAGCACTTTTAAAGCTTTTGCCTACAAATTTAAATATACTATGTTCAGATAAAAAGAAAGGAAATGTCTCTTCTTACAGGACTTCTGTTGCTATTAAATGTTTGTCTTGGTTTGAGACAAGTTAGGAGGAAACATCCTGCGATGAACATCTCCTCTAATGGAAGGCAGGTTTCGGCAGCCCCTCCGAATCACAGGTTCAAAAGGAATTTCTTGGAGGAAAGTGAAAAAAAACCTGTTTATTTAACAAGCAAGGTGCACGCAGGCACAAAGGAAAAAAGAAATTAATAATGTTAGATAATAAAACCTGTCACTGTGGTGAAGATCTGGTAGATTCAGAATTCTTTCTGTAGGTGTGGCTCTGCTCTCTCCGGAGCTGGGGTGCGGCGTGGGCTCCTCTGGGCTGCGGTGTGGGGCCTCCCGGTGATGGTGTTCTGGACCGGAGAAAAGCTGAACAGTTCTAGGAGAAGAAGAAGCCACAGTACCAGGAAAACTTCTTGCCTCAGCTAATGAATGAGAAGCTAGCTAAAAAGCAAAAGAATGCAACTCTCTTCCCTGCTGCAGAGCCGAGAGCTGGGGAAAAACCAAGGGAGTTATCTGTGTTTTGAACACAGGCCACCGAAAGAATTCCACCAGCTTCCCCCGCCTCTCCCAGACCTAGCTTAAAGGTACAGAACTCGTGTCTGGGCAATAAGCAGGCGACAGGGAGTCCGGTATCATACAGTCACCCCAGGACAACGCTGTACAGAGAATTTTAGGATAAAGGGAAATTTAGTTCTAAGTGTCCTTGAAGATAAACCGTAAAATTGTACAACCCTCATTAAAACAACTAGGATTATCAAGTTTAGTGCTATCACAAATCAGGAGGATTAATACTGATTTATCATTAGCATTTTTCATTTTTAAAAAACCAAACAAGAAGTGCCTTCAGAAGACATAATGACATTTTAGGGTCAAACTCTGATGGGACAGAGAACATGCCTTTTCATGTCCTAGGCACTGTTTATACAAAGATTGATATATATATATATGAAAAACTTTTTATGTATGACTCTTATGATTTTGACTAACCACTGCTTGCTTATTTACTCAGCACTGACTGTATCCTTGACCTTGCACAACATGTAGATATCAAAACAATCCATTCCCTACAGGCTTTATAATTTGGAAGACAAACATGAATGATAAGACACACCAGGAAACCCAGAGGATATGTTCCCTGTAAATGATAGTTTTTTTCTTTGTGTTGTTGATTTTGCTTTTTATTTTGCTCTGTTCTCCACACAGAGATAGGAAAGACCAAAGGTCTGCAGAGTCCTCTGAAAGTAGACGACAAGAAATATTAGATGTTCCTTTGCCTTGTTTTGACTACAGAAGATGACGTTCCTCAATGGTCCTGCACCATGCTTTTCAGAAGAAAGATAAAAGTTAATAATGATGCCTGTTTTATTTGTAAGATGAACATTTTCTACAATGTCAGTGGCAATATCAATTTCATTTGCTGGGAAAAGCAAAAATTATTTTGTAAAATTCTTATAACTGTATTGACAGTTACAGGCCAACTGATATATCCTATCATGGGGGAATTTTATCTACCACAGAGAGAGAGAGATGGATTGAGAGAGAGAGAGAACAAAGACCAAACCTTAGTGCCGGGAAATTGCCATATGAGCTTCAGCAATGAGTGTGGATAATTTTGCTTGCTTCAGTTATTTTTTGCATGAGAAATATTATACGTTATTTTTTACATTTTTTTTGCTGGTGGCAATTGCCAAGGATTCCACTGTCCATTGATCTCTCCAGTCTCTTTTTTTTTTTTTACAATGAGTCACATTTCAATTGCCAAATCATGTGTCCCCAAACTACAGTTTGCAAATGCAAATGAAGTAGCAAACTAAACTGGCAAAATACCTGATTGTGCACACTCTGGACATAAATATAGATTTGCCTGCAAATTTTAACTAACTTTATTATTCAGTTCTGTTTAGCTCTAACTAGATAATCACAAAAATTACACTGAAATCAAAGGGATGACTATAATTCACTGAGCTGGAATGTCATGTACTTTATCTGACAATTTTAATTTTGAATACTATGTCCGTATATATTTCCAGCTACTAAGACTTATCACATCTCAGTCTTTTTGACCATAACGAATTCTCTCTGTTTCCTCTAGAGAAGATTTCTTTCCTCCCAAGCCCCTGCACTCCAGCTATTTCTCTAACCTATTTTTAGAAATTCCATTTAGTAAATGTAACTTCCAAGGAGAAACATATGTGAAAACTGGTATTAAAGTAGATCTTTGACTGTAAGATTTTTCTTAAAATGAGAATTTTCCCTCAAGACTGACGATAAACTATAAATTAGTGGCAATGTAAATTATACCCATGCACACTAGCAAAAGCATTTGTCTTTCCACTAGAAACAAATCTACAGTCAATCAGCATTATCAGTCAGGTGCTAGGCAAAGAAACCCACATAAAAGCATGCAGATTTCGCAGAGCATTCTTCCTTGTGTATACTCTGCTGACTTACATTTATGACTTCTGTCTTCATTTCCCTGTCATTTAACTTGGAATACCAAAAAGAGCCTGAAAATGCAGAAGCTTTGGCTCTGCTCTCTGTTGCCATTTTTCCACCAATTCTTGAGATTTGTTAACAGAGGTCTCTGAGGACAGTTCGTTGGCAACAATATTGGCCAGCTACAAAAAGGAAAATGCCAGAAAAGTCAAGACTTGATTTCCTTCGGTTTTAATGTAATTTTAAAGGAAAAATCAGATATGACTCGATAATTAAATACCATTTTTAATCTGGAGAAAGACATATATGATGTTAGAGTCTTTTCTGTTACCAGAGACATTCTATAAGGCATGAGCTGGGGCACAGATGTATGGCATACTAGCATTATATGGTAGCTATCCAAATGTGTAAGCTCACCCCACAGCAGGCATGAGGTAACCTACTGTCACCGAGATGTAGCCAAAACAAAGGCATGTGACACTTATCAAAGTCCACAAATTAGGATATAATTAATATTAACTTGAATTTAACATGAATATAAGCATACCAACACAGTGTAACTAAAAACTGTGTACGAATGTTCCATAACACTGGAATATTGACACATATGTGAATATTCTATAAATTCATACGTGAGTAATGTGGGCATCAAGAAAGAAAATAAAGGCTAGAACAGTTGAACATAGAAAAGGTTCAAGGAACAAGACGTTGCCACAGAAAAAGGCAAGTGCATGGCACTGCAAATAGGCAGGCATCCTGCTAAACGCACAAGAGAGGTGGCTGGGAAGACAGATGAAAAGGAGATGAGCATAATCAAAGCCATAGCTAGATGCATAAAAATATCAGGCCTAAGTGAGAAAAATAAATAAATAAACAAGGACCACCGAGGACACAGCCATCAGTTCTAACTACATGATATCAGATCTCTATATTCACGCATAATTTAGTACATAAGTGTTAAGATGTATTATATATATACTGGTGAAGACTACAAATATGAAAGAACTAACGATTTGCAGACAGAGTGCTATGAATGACTGATTTAATAAAGTTTTAAACTTTAAGCTGCCCTGTTTAGTCTGTCTTCTAAAAACTTCCCCCACAGTGATGTCTGAATTCCTGTATGCATAGACATATACTCAACGGCAGCAGAGAGATAAGCTGGCTTTCACTCAAGTGCTTTCTGGGAGTATGCAAAGTGTTTCTCCTTGCCCACCATGTGCAAATTTTGCAGGGGAACACTGTGTTTATTGTATGTACTAGAGAAAGTGTGAAGCAACACTTCATATGAGTAAGGACTAGGGAATTCTTGCAGTGTGGTGACATGCCTCTTGGAGCATTAAAATTCATGGAAAACAGCCTGAAAAAAAATCCCTACTGTTTCTGCTAGAACAATGTAATCCTACATATAAAATTACAATCCTGTATATTTCTTCCCTGACCTTGTAATTTCCCTGATCCTTCCTTCCCTCCATAGGGGAGACCTGGTCAGAATTTTGCCCAATCTTTACAGAAATTGCTCATTAAAATGCAGACAGCATGGCTGGGAACTTTCCAACTTCCCATTTCAGTGGAAAAAAAAAAGACTTAGCCTTGAGAAGAAAAATAGATGGAGACAGTTTTTCCCTTCATGGCTGGAGAAGACAGGTGAATTCTTATTTACACAGCCTTTGAGATGTTTTTTGATGATATACTCTATGATTTGGATTATGATGACAGCATACTTAACAGTTACTGAAGGAAGCCTAACAATAAACTACGACAAGTACAGGCAGAAATGCACAAGCACACTGAGACAAATTGAATTGTTGGTGCAATTCCACTCACTTCAGTGGGACTACGCCAGAAGACGAAATGTCCCTCAGCATTATTTAAGGTTCAAAGAGTGCATTTAAAACACAATAAATGGATAATGCCCAACTTGGGCACTTTAAAACCAAGTTTTCTTCTCTCGTGGGGGGTGATCCAGAGTCAGTGAAGCGTTATAACCTGTTTCATTGGTACTAACATATATCTACGTACCCAAAGTACTCCATATGGGAAAATCAATAAATGCAATGCTTAGTGATAAATGTTTACAATTTGCTTCTTTGTTGCTACCATGTCCTAATAAAAACACTACCTCAAGAAATTGAGGTTACACTTACAAAAAGGAAAACCCTTCATTCTTTTTAAGTACAAAAGTATGTGTAACAAATATATTTTCTTGTTTTTAAATATTAGGACGTACACATATTTTGGAAGGATTAAGACTGACACAAAGAAAGGATGGCTAAACTTCAATTTTTCATTGCCTTTTGAAAGGAGTTAGGATGAGGACTGTATGCTTAAAGCTGAGAAAAAACAGTTGGCCAGACTTTCATTTTCCCTTTGAATCAGTGACTTACGTGTGCAACAAAGCAAGAGGTAAATGTGAATGAATTTAATTGGTTATTCTGCCCCTCCGTCTCAAAAAACCTTTCTTGCTGATGAAATATCTCAAAAGCTAAATAACCCAGTGTCACCATATTTTATGTGACATGACAGGTTTCATGTTTCAGTTGAAAAGCAAGACAACAGGATAGGGATTTGCAACGTGACAAAGAATTCTTCTGACTTATGTATATATTCTTTTTTAACTTATTCAGTCAATTCACCATTGTACAGGCAGGTGATATGCCACACCAGAGAGAAAGAAGTAATTCACTCTATCTCTTTCCCCAGGTGATTTCTTTTAGTTCATAGATTTGCTGTAGAAGCTTTTAATATTTGGGTAACTGTATGGCATAGTGTTTTTAAGTGAAGTGTAAACAAGAGGAAAAAAGGTGGACTGATTCTATGAAAACTAAAATTCCTATAGTTACAACTTTTTACCCCATAATTTGTATATCATTCAATATTCATCATCCCTCTTAAGAACCTGTAATTTTAACTCCATTCACAATAATTCTATCTTTAGCACCAGAGCTTTTTCCTGAAAAATAATTTATCCCATTGTAAAAAGACAAAGTTAATCTCTGTGTTCCCACCCTGACTTTGATGTACAGCTTCATCCAGACACTCATTAATGTAGTGGGAGTATCCAGGACTAGTTCTCGGCCACTCTGAAGTAATCTTGCAG
This sequence comes from Struthidea cinerea, assembly GCA_013397865.1. Taxonomy (NCBI): domain Eukaryota; kingdom Metazoa; phylum Chordata; class Aves; order Passeriformes; family Corcoracidae; genus Struthidea; species Struthidea cinerea. The sequence goes on along the minus strand of VZTI01001173.1, from coordinate 32,642 downwards.
AGGAAGGATTGACTAGGATGAGGCTGCTGCTTCTCCTAATCAGAGTAAAGACTGCTTCTGAAGAAGGTTTTCTTTTCACAGTAAAGGCTTATTTTTTTTTTCCTCTCCCCACATGTTGTATAGGAATATCATGATATATCGTGTCCCTCTCTCAAACCAGAAAGTTGATTTAGTTAAGATCTGTTACAAAAAGTTGTTTGAAAATTTGGCACATTGTAGAATTGTGTCTCATTGCCAAAAAAAAAAAGTAATTCAATTTTTCTTCTTGTTCACAGATTACAAAAGCTATTGTAAATGAGAAGTAATCATCCACAAAAAACTTTTCTCCCCAGTAATGTATTGGATTAATTCTTGTCTTGGTGAAATAAATATCTTCAGCAATATTTATAATGAAAATAATACACTTTCTGGATGCTGGTAAAAATTTGCAGTGATGTGAAAATGTTTGGAATATTAAATAATGAGGGGACAAGCTCTTGGTCTAAAATGTGGGTTCTTTTGAATAACTGAAGCTTTAATGTGGACATACAAGTTCAGACACCAGCAAATAAAAAAGTAGGCCATAATTGTGAGAAGAGCTGCATTCTGGATTGCAGTGACGTTGAGAGGAAATTAAGGGTCAAAATACATAACAAAATGAAGAATGACATAGTGTAATTAAAGGGTGAGCATAAGATTGGGATATGGAAGCAAGGAAATAAACAGGAGAAAAGGGTCTGCTTCACAAGTGATATTCACTGAAATACAGTAGTCCTGGAACAGTTCTGCATAGTTAAGGGGTTTTCAAGGGAAAGCTCATAGTGTTGCCAAGAGTTTTACATGACAGCCATGAAAAAATGTCACACAAACAGCAAACTTATTTTACAGCACTCCCAGTGAACCTCAGAGTTGGAATAATCAATTAATCATTCAATGTTACTAAGTCTCAGTCTACAGGAAGATTTGTGAGGAAGTGATTTAGACTTAATGGCCAGTACAAGGAAAAAGGTAATCTTGTGGTTGAAGTCTGTAATAAGGAGTGTGAGACATCAGTACAGTTAATTGCTAGCTGAAAGTCTTGAGTTGACAGAAATTTCAGAGAAGGGTAGATATGATTCTACATACCAGGTTCAATGGGCTCAAACATTTGAGCAACCTGGTCTCGTGGAAGGTGTCCCTGGCCATGGCAACAGGGCTGGAACAAGATGGTATTTAAGGTCCCTTACAACCCAAACCATTTTATGATTCCAGAATATATGTTGTAGATATATACTGTAGAGGCTTGAAACAGTTTGAGATTTGGTTCTACAGGATGGAAGTTATGTTAATGAAATAAAATAGTCTGTATAAACCTTAAAAAAATTATGAGGAGGATGTACAAGGGTCTCTGGCATGCAGTCTAAGATTTATCTCCAGGAGTGTGAAAACTCAAACAAACAACAAGGTGGTTCCTTCCAGAGATCCCAACACAAGGATAATGTTCTCATGGAAATTCAAAGTAGCAGAACTGAAGTGCCTTATAGTCTCTGATCCAAACCAAAGGAAAGTAAGACCTGTGAGGTTTTTGGAGAAAAACCTATTTGACTGATTAGAAAGGAAGATCACAGGAAATTTTTGATGGGCTTTTGAAGTTAACTGCTGTCCTCCTACACTTACAAAAGTTGTATCCTACATCTGCTATATCATTCTATTTCCGATTAGGAAACCTTTTCAGCTCACCACTGGCTATTATCAATAGTTAATTTATTTCTAAAGGTTGAAATGTTAAAGGTAGTTTAAACAGAGCTTGTATGCCAAATGTTCATTAGTATGGGAACTATTCCTATAAGTTGAAATAACCTACATATTTTTAGTAGTATGAACAAAATCTCGATCTCTGATCAATTATATCTTGCTTTTATCCATCAGCATTTAAAAATGAACTTGTTATTCATATTATTAATTTTTTCTTCTGGAGCAGCCACAGGAACCAAGTTTGTCCTCCACTAGCAATGCCTTATTAAGGGTTGCACTATTTCATGGACTATTTCAGATGCTGTATGGTTGATATTCACATCATTTAGGACTTCCCAAAGAGCCTGCAGCTTGCTAAATTGCCAGATTTCCTCCAGTCTTTCATGCAAAAACATCAATCATTTTCTCTTACTATTCAGGTTCCTCTCTCTTTTCCCACTTATTAGTGACTTTACTAGGACAGAATTCTTCCTTCCCGTTCCCTGTCACCTCAATATTCTAGATTACTCTGCAAGTCCTTTCTTAGTAATGAGCTAAAGCTGTAGCAGGCACGGGCAGACACGTAATTACTAGGGCACCTGAAATCCAGTGGAAAATTTTCTGCCTCTTTCTCTTTGGAGAGGAAATAACCAAAGCTGACATCATCACTCATGCACATTCAATGACTCAATTATCTCAATACCTGTGCATTGAGATAATTAATTTGTCAATAGACTATAGCTATGCCTACTTTGTGAAAGGACACACTGGACCACTGGGTTGCAACACTGAGAAACAGAGGAACTGGTAGCCTTTCCTGCAAGACAGAATTCTTTGGATCAACAGTCCAAATATTCTTATGACTTAGAACATGTAATTACACTGTTATCTTCCATGTTCAAAAATCAGACTTGGCCCACTACAGAATGAGACCTTAACACTTAATGAAAGGATGTGAAAGAACATTCTTTTGTATAACAGAAGATAATACTTACGAACAGTCACTGCCTTTCCAAGTCTATAAAACCTGTAACTAATGTGCTAAAAATAGCTCTGTTGTGCAATATTATGCATGTAGTAATTATCATGAACGAATTTTATTATATTCATTCATATTAATGGAGCAGTTTTCATTTATAGGTTTGTAAACATTTCAAACTCTATTACCTAGCAGCATTATTTCATTCTGTTGACAGAATATATTGTCTTTTGTTTTATAGCCATAATTGAGTGCAGAGAGCAAAGAAGCCCATAGCAGACAAAAATTCAGTCTTGGTTATAAAACTGAACTTGAACACTTGTAGTATACATGCAGATTCTTCTCTAAGGCCAATGCAATGGACCCAAAATCTGCTCGTCATCCTCAACCATCAGCTGAATCCATCCTTCTTTGAATGCTAGGAGTTCATCACCATAGAAACCACTTATCAAATTGTAAAAGTTAAGAACTGAATTGTGTATTTGAAGAATTTATTTAATTGCAAATAGAGACCTTTAAAAACCTAGCCCACTACTGGAGTTATACTAAATCTCCTGTAGATACTCAAAAATATGAAAATATTACATCCGAAAAGTGTAACTGAGAAAGATGAAGAGGGGAGCAGGAGGTCATTTTTCATGATGGGTCAAAAACTAGGTTTATTTATGTTCTGCAGTGGATTGAATACCAGAATATCAGCAAAAAGTGCAAAAGTGACTCAGAATTGCTCAGGTCCGTTTAGATCCTTGCTGTGGAAGCACAGCTGCTGCAAAATTAATCTTGTTACAATATTTCCTGACTTGAAGTTTCACAATGTGTTTATGACCACTTCTTAGTTGATAATGATTTTCTGTTACCAATTTTTTTCCCAGTAAATCTGTTGCCATTTAAAAAAA
>VZTI01001173.1:822-29043 GCA_013397865.1 Struthidea cinerea | reverse complement strand
AAAAAAAAAAAAAAGTCATGACACTAAACTAGAAACTCTATTAGACCTGGAAATAATGTCATGTCAGATGCCTGTGCTTTCATGGCATAGAAAATGTCTGTTAGCTTCAAGAATAACTAAGTGAAAGCTTATATTTTTAGGTAACATGAACATAAATTTTGGGAGAGAGGTATTTCTGAATGTTTGTACCTTATTTTAGGGTGACAGAAAATGCCAAGTGTTTCAAATGTGTCCCATTAATTTCAGTGGGAGTTCTGCCTGTTAAGTACTTATTCCAATATGACCAGCATGTCATGGGTCTGAATAGTGTTTCCAGATGTGTGATAATTCTGCAATACTGGATTAAGTATTTTATAGCATGATTTCAGCATCTTCTAATGGATATGCAGATGTTTTAATTGTATTATTGGCATATTAATCTGGAGGTTTCCAAAATCAAATTGAAACAAGCAACTGGTCAGATATTGGTGCTGGATACAGTCCCCTGAAATGAATAGGCAGAAACAGAATCAGCTGCAGAAGGAACCTGACATACACCACCAGTTAAGCAGCAAGAAGAGACTGGACCAATGAGAAGCAAAGCAGTATGAATGTGGAGAGGATGCCAGATGCCTTTGTCCAGGAGAGAGAAAGAAAAGGACCCATACTGAAGAGCAAGGGAAGGAGAAAAGCCAGGATGGGTATGAAGGTATGCTGCTGAGAGAAGAGACAGAAGAATGGAACTGAAGAGAGACTGTGTCTACTACATACAAATGCCAGTCTCTCATTTGGCACTTCAAATATATGACAAATGCTCTTCAAAAGAGATCATCCTAACTAGGCAGCAGATGCATTCTTCTGCTGAAAGAAAACATTTAACAACATAGACATCAGATTGCTCTAGAGACACTTGCATGACATTGCTTGTTTAGATAAGCAGCGGCTCTTGGTGCTAGATAGCTCTTTTATGACGTCAGTTGACGGGAATGGTGAGGCCATTAGACTGACTGGTAAGATGGGGTTCCTGAGGGGAAAAAAAAAAAAAAACATCCTCCTGTTCAAACAAAGCAGTGTGTTTACATTTTGCTGGTGTAAAAGCAGTGTGTTTACAGTTTGGTTGTCAGATATGTATGTGTGCATATACACACACACACACCCCCCTACACACCTCAGGTTTTTTCCTAAAACCTTCATATTCATCTTAGATTATTTGTTCAGTGTTAGTTGTGCAAATTTTTTTTTTTTACAGACAGATTCATCCATGTCTGCATCCAAAGGATGTGGATGCTAAAGGCTTGGCTACGGAGAGATTTTCCAGCTTTCTGCCAGCATAGGTGTGAAAGTCTTGCTTTCACACGGATGCTGGCCAAAAACAGTTACAGGTTTTTGTAAACCAATCCTTTTATTTTGCAGGTGCAGATTGTTATGGAGTATTGTTATTATACTGACTGAAGAAATATTTTGAAGTAGGTGTTGTAGGGTTCAGCCAATCGCTCTGAGAGGTGGATGAACAAAGAACCAATAACTTTATACCACTAAGATATATAAACAAGTTTGTAAATTAATAAAGGGTTCCATTCCTTCCTGGATCATGTCTATGTCACTTTCTCTCTGTCCTCTGCACAACAGCGGCAAAAGGAAACTACAACTTTTTAGAAAATAACCTTTTTGTAGGGAAGGGGAAACACACAAAGCTCCTTCTGTGACATTCTTGCCACTTCCCAGGATCTAAGGAAAATTCTCTCTTACACGGGGTGAGGGTGGTGGAAAGGTCTAAAAGGATGCATAACCTCACCATTTATCAGCATGTCTAGAGTTAGGTAGCAAAGGTAGTATACTGATAAGCTAAGTATTCCTCCTTCTGATGTATCCTACTGTTAAGGACAAGCCTCAAAAACCTTTCCTGGGAGCTGGATTTCTAAGGAGCAGAGAGGGGAGGGCATCATGGGCTGAGTATGGCCAGCAGCAGAGCACTTACCCTGCCACTTGCTCATTCCCCTCTCCTGCAGGGTAGACAGAAAATAGAAGACAAGAAGACTTGTGCATTGACATGAAGAGAGTTAAATAGATGAGTCAAAGGTGGTATGCACAAGCAAAGAGAAATGAAGAATTTATTCACTACTTCCCACCAGTAGGCTGATGTCCAGCCACCACCTGGAAAGGAAGGTCCCAGCATGCATAATGATCACCAGGGAAAACAACTTCCATGACCATGAATGGCCTCCCTTCCTCCTCCTTTCCCCCAAAGGGGTCAGAATGGGTAAAACCAAAAATCCTTGGTGCTGTGCAAGCACAGCTCAGCAATAGGCAAACACCTATTGGTGTGCTATCAAGACTCTTTTAGCTCCAAATGCAAAGCAAGCCACCATATTGGCTGCTGTGAGGGAAAATAATTCCATCCTAAACAGATCTGGCACCAAGGGCAAAGACCAAGAACACTGAGAAGATATAACATTCTTAACATCAACTACTGTATGTCTAACACCCTGCCATCTACTATAATTGATGTTCACACTGAGGACTTCCATTCTGTACAACACAGAAACCCTCTTCCCATCCTGCTCAAACAGCTCCATAATGGAAACCTAATGGAGAAGTCCAGAGATTTCTTGTCCCCTAACTTTCAAGACACTTTCTCCAGTGGCAGAGCGACTCTGAGGGGTTTCATATGCCCATGACAGGAAGGGGAGTGGTGGTATGGAGCAGCTCATCATTATTTCATTTAAAAAATGTTAAATGATGTTACATGTTAAAAGATGTTTAAAAAATGTTTAGTTCTTAACATTAATATTAAGTCAATATTATTAATTTAGTTAATATTACTAAATATTATATCTGAGGCAAAGAACGGATTTTTTTTAAAGTGGACTCTGTTCTAAAAAAAATATTTATATCCTTCATCCCTACAAATGTCACTCAACAAAAGCAAACTAAATAGCTTTTTATTTTCCTCACACTACCTTCTAACCTGGTCTTTAATTATCTGAAAATCACTGAAGTCACATGAGTCTGTGTACTGAGCTTTCATTAACTTTTTTCAAGTTTGCCAGTGTTTGACAATTGATCCCCAAACAATTACACTGGCTTTCAGTGTAATTACCACTTTCAGCTTGCTCTTACAGATACTTAGTATACCATTTAAATCTCCCAGGTGCATGTTTTTTGGAGTTATTCAGAAGGTCATTACTTAAGATCACACTTAATCATCCAATTATTTGTTCCCAAAAGGAAAGTACTAGGGATCAAGAAGTACAGTGTGTGAATGTAATCCCTGTCGAGTTTCCATTTTTCTACAACTTTAGTATTTATTAGGAGCTCTTTCTTTAAGCCAGAAATTTACATAATAACTTTCACGAATAAAAAAATCTCTCCAGTGAATCCTGAAGTACTTCCACTTTCTTTTCCTTCCAGAATAATTCAGGCCAAACTGGTGGAGAGTAGAACTTATATATTTACCAAGTTGTTTTGTTATCATTGTTATCACTCTTTTCCTCCACAAAGGGCAAAAAATTGATAATTTTTTTCTGGGTGAGAAGCCACTTAGTCAGGATGGATCCCCTGAACTGCAGTCTTCAACAATCCAATAGAAACTAGATGTTACATAAACCAGTTTTCTACTAAACCACATGGCACAAGAATAATTCTGCCTCATGCATCCTAGTGTTCGTAAGAAAAATATTATTTATAGCTTGGTTACTGAATAACAGTAGCTAAAAACATAACATCCTGAAAGAAATGGAACATGCACTTCTCACAATAAGAATTTATTTACCTTTTGGGCAGTAGTCATCTATATGTAATTGAAACAGCAAAGCACTGTACATGGAGGAGTGGAGAAGGGAAGAGAGTATCCTCAAGACAAGGCAATCAAATGCTGATTATCTGCTGGAGAGATAAATGCTACTAGTGATATTCTGCACCAGACTGCATTTATTCTATGATATATAAAAGGGGTGACTTCCGTGATACAGGAAAAGGATGGCTTCTTTCACGTCTGGTTCCCTTCAGTACTATAGCACTGGGTTTGGGGTTTTTTTACAGTACTGGCTGTTTTCTTACAGCTTATGTTTAAGGTAACTTAATAGAAACTCTTCAAAATATAATGACCCTATTAAGAGATGGACAAGCCTTTTTTCACCTTGTGATGCCTCTGAGTATGACTTTCCAATCTCCCACCTTGCCCAAGACAGAGCTATATGTTTCTCCCATTTTAACAGTGGGCCCCAGGTGTGTATTTTTTGCATTAATGATGTCTGTTCAGTCTGTTAACAACTGTTCTCTTTCCCACAGAAGTTTTATTCTAAGCTGGTGTATAGTCGCAAAAGTGACACCACCTACGCAATGAAAACAAAGAGGGGAAAAAAAGGGGGATGTTGACCAAATTCCACAGGCACAACTTTTGTTTTCCCAGGATGACAGCCACTTGGTAATAATTTCAAAAGCATCATAAGACAGCTTTCCTATATGGTTCTCTTATCAATCTCAGAGGCATGTTATTCAGTTCTGTAGTTCTTTTGATCTGATGTCCTGGCATCATTTCTTAAAAACTCTCAGGCTATGAAGTAGCTCATCTTGACCCATTCTTTTAATTCTATCCCCCTTGTTTTCCTTCTTGCTAGCTATCCTTTAATTAAAACCTCTTCCTTATATTGCAAGTCTTCTAGTTACTGTGAAACAGACAAAATTCATTACTACTGAAAAGTTCTAATTGACTTACATTCAAAGGTTTGACCTACACAAATCCTCTCCTTTTTCTCCAAATAATTGAGCTGTACTTTCTGTAATCTTCTTGTCTTCTCATGCCTGAACTGCACCATGCAACATCCATTTCCATCTCAATACACATATGCCCATTCCATGTTTTACATACCTTTGAAGCTAATATTAAAGCTGATTACTTACCCATTTGTCTGAAACCCCTTGGACTGCCATAAGTAACTCAAACTCCAAAGTTATTGGCATATGCCCAAGCACATATGTTAGGAAAGACACAGCCTACCTGCTCTTTCTTCCCAGAAGACAGAGCAAGAGAGACCCTTTCACCACACTCCCCCAGACTCCCTTGAAATAAGATTACTTAGAATAACATTAGGGTGTTTGCCACACCTACACAGCTCCAGGCTCCGCCCCCATGGTCACTGCCAGAAATTAACCCTGTCCTTGACTGAAACCGGGCCACAGCTTAAGTAATGATCAAAAAAAACCCAAAAACTCATACTCTAGGTCCATCAGAGATGGAAGAGTATTTTAAGAAAATACTCAAGAGTTTTTAAGAAAAAGCAAATTTTTTTTCTGTTACAAAAATCAATATAAAGAATCCTTACAGTAGAGATGATTACATTAAACTTGCTTTCAAAGAAAGTAAAAGCATGCAAAGACAAGTTAAAAAATTATCTTAGTAGTCGCATCCAAAATGCATCAAAATACAACATGAATCATATTCCTGTCAACAAATTTGTACTGAGGCTGTGGCCTACAATCAAAGTGTAGGGGGTTTTGGGATTTGTCTTGCTTTCAGAAAAAAAGGTGTTTAAGTAGAAAGGCTCATCTATACACTGATAGATAAGGCATTGGGCATCTCACATGGCTCACATGTTATCTGAACAAAGGTATCAGATCTTACTGTCCTATAAAGACATTCTAGACAAAGCATTTCTTGACAGTATTTATATATCATCATTTCCCATACAAATGTTCTTCATTGCAAAAATTAAGCTATCTTCAAATGCATACTCAGGTAGTTGTCAATTAAGATATCCCCAAGATTCCTTTGTGCTAAATTAATCGATTGATAAGGTAATTGTACTAAATACAAACAAGCTGATTTTTAAAATTCCTTGGAAAAATACTGTCTGATAAGTCTCATTGTTGCCTATTTATTTGATCTGTGCAAAAACTTTTTTTTTTTTTAATAGCATGTCAGTAGAGGAAAAAAATTCTTGAGAAACAGACGACCAAAAAAGCTCTGTCCATTTTCCAGAAGACGAGGAGCATTAAGTAAGGAATTGTGAATTGGGAAGCCAAAAATCTCCATTCCTTTGAGCCAAACACAAGATTGACATATTTCTTCAGAATACTTAGAACATTCAATTCATATGTGAACTTGAAGATTAACCCTGAATGATGTTACTCAGTTCTGCAAATGAAGGACAAGTAAATATCAAGACTCCCTTTAGCCTCTCAGACACCAAATCTTTCCATTTAATACTGTTTCAGAAGGGCCTATACGTGAACAATTAAATTCTAGAAAATTTGATATACCCGTATTTTGATAGCACCATTATAACTGCAGCTGTACACTACTTCATCCTTTCTGCTTAGATTTTCCAACCTCTTGTCCTATTTTATTCAGGTCTCTCCAGATTAGTCAGTTGAATATGATTGAAGAGGTAAATATAGTTGTTCAAGATAGCATGCAAACTAAGGAAGATTGTGGCCTAGAATTATTGAGTTTATGTAGTTCTTGCAATTTTATAATTAAAGTGTGTACAGTGTATAGAGCACAGACATACAGTAGCCCTCCTCAGATCTTCTTTCCAACAATAAGTTACCTTTCTATAGCTACATAAAAAATGTGCTCAATAACTGAGATGAAACCACAGAAAAATCTGGCATTGTTTTTGTTTTTGAGTTAGTTGTGTGGATTATGACATTCATCTTTCTTCGCACACTACAGTTTCCATTTATTCAATATGTATGTCTTGAGTGGAAGTATAGAAGAGGAAGAAAGAAAAGAAAGAAAGAAAAGAATGAGGAAGGTGTAAGACCTGAACAGCATACAAAAAAATTACATTCTAATTTGCCAGAGACCTAAGTTTAGGTCTACTAGGGACGTTTTTTCTTATTTCGGCTTTTATCAGTAGTTTTGGATATTTTTTTTTTGCTGCGAGTTGTTTGGGTTTTTTTCTTTGTTATACAGGTATGGGTTCTTTGGGAGTAATTCTAGATTTCCAAGCAATACATGGTGCTCTCTCTTTTTTCTGTCATCCCATACCTTGGCTACCCATGTATATACATTATATTGAGAGGATGTCTTTCTTGACCCAGCAGATGCCATTACCATTGAGAAACTATGTGAAGTATCATCAAGCTGCAGACATAAACCCCCACTGAGCTCAGCCTGGCTTTGATTCCCAGTATTCCACTGACCTCCCTTTTACCAGCATCCTGTCTGTCAGATTTTTCCATTATATATACACTTTGAAGATGAAATACATGTCTTATATTTGAATGTAGAGAGATCAAACTGTACAACCAGGATTGCAGCCAGACCACTTGCAAGTGAGGCTGGAACTTAACATAAAACTGTAACTCATCCTCTTGAAGTTGAGCAGGAATGTCCAGCAAAAGTAATGAGAGTAGACTGCATCAATAGATATTTCCCTAAGAGCTGACTTTGAAAAGAAAAGAGGAAGATGCCTTTCTTGTTTGCCTTCTTTTGAAAAGCTTTCCTGAGAAGAGTGGCAAGAAAATGTCACAGAAGGGAACAAGCAAGGACAAAAGTTGATGCTGCAGCTGTTGCAAAGGTATCAGGACCACCAGTTTCAGCTGGAGTGACAGAATGAGATCTGGTAAACAGAGGTAAATTCTGGCAGGTAAATTCCCAGCGAGGTTAGGTGGCTTATATCCTCTCCAAGGATTTGTAAGTGTTAACTTTTTCTTCCTTTTACATCTGAGTTTGTCTGCAAAGCTCTGAATCTTAGGAGGATTTAGCAATGATTTAGGCAAAGATACACACCTCTAAGCAAAATGCAAACAAAGCAATTTGCAGCTTAAACAACATTGTAGTCTTTACCTATAGTTAAATTCTTTATTTAGAGATAAACATGGATTTTTTGAACAGATTTAAATTAATTTTTATATAGTCTATAAACTTCTTCACTACAGAATAATTTGTGATCAGGAAGAAAACTTTAAATAACAGGCTGAGACAATTTACTGAAGTAGGCTGTGAAAGAAATTAATTATATTGGGATATTTGGAATGAAAACGACATACAGAAATATTCTTACTGAAAAAATAATTAGGCCCATCTTTAACTGAGAAAACAGCTGACACAAATAAAGTTGACTGTGATGAGGAAATGTTGAAAAAATATTTTATATTTTACGAGTTTATAACACAATAGCTCAGCAATGGAATTGGCTTAATGTACATGCATCTAGTCACTTACAAGAATTTCTCAACTCTTATATCACAAACTTCTGTTTCTGATTGAGTACAGATAGATAAATCTAGACCTTTAAGGTGTAGCAGCAGAAAAGAATCTAATACATGTTGATTTTTCTTTTTATGGTTTATAGTACTAAAGAAATGTCTGACATATAAATAATCAATGTGGTTGATTGGCAGACAGAGCTCTCTGTAGTATGCCAGAAACATATTTGTTGTCCCTATGGTCTAAGATTGTGCATTTAGATTTCTGATTTAGCAGAAAGAGGCATACATTTCAATGCTGCTTAAATCACAAACTACACAGACTGTACAAATCAAAAGGCTTATGGGAATGCTATTTGGCTTGCTTTGCTTTGCTCCCCACAAAACAAGGACTAAGTTGCAATTAAAATACCCATTCCTCTTAGTGTTGTTTCAGGAGGTTGTATAAGAAATAAGGAAAAGTAAAAACATTTTGACAGGACAAGGATGGTGCTCAAAGAGAGATGTGATGTGCACATATAAGAAGTCCTAAGTTTCCTCTGTAGGGTTATTTTTCAAGGCTGTGAAATCTTCAGTTTGGTCTTAAAATCCCGCTTAGAAACAACTTGAACTTGGTGCTTGGTTCTTAACTGAAAGTTTGTAAGAAGTTTTATACAACTGCAAAACTTGCAAGTGTTCCCTAAATCTCCACGTTTCAAAAACATATATGATAATGATGATTGAGGTTTTTTAGTCTTTAATATTCAATTACTTTTTTAGAAACTTGTTGACTATCATTAAAAATCTGCTGGTGTTATAAAGCTTGCAACATTCTCTTTTGCCCTTGTCTTCCAGAAGTAAGCTTGACTTAATCTCTGCTGGAACACCCACACTTTGGCATAATAGTGACAATTACTCCAACTCTTTGAGCTGGAGCAGGGAGCAGCTCACGGAAGGGAAGCCTTCTCAGAAAGAGGTTAGCTGCAGTTAATTTGAATTTATTAATTTAAACGTCCAATTAGTGTTAAGAATCACAGATTAACTAACTTCTCTCATCACCATAAAAATGACATGAGAAGTGTCAGTTTGTAAAAATCAGCAGAAACCAAGCCTTTAAGGTTTTCGAGATTTCTGTGTTTCAATCCTAAGAGGAACAGAAGCTAACAATTTTGACATAACATACACTTCTGAAGAGTGAAAGAAGATTTCCAAATTATGCAAAATATTTTCACAAAGTAAGAAAAAATAATCTTTTACTTTATGCTCATGCTAGAAACCCCTACAACAAAATGGTATAAAGCCCTCCTTCAGGAAAGGAAAACACTGTCTAATGGTAATGGTTTAACTGTCCTGTCCCTCTCATCATAATCCTGTTGCCTTGTCAGCCATGGATGTGTTTTCAAGTTATACTGAAGTTCCTCTTTAGCTAACAAAATATTATTCTGCATATTCCAGTACCAAGTCCTATGTTTGTATATGGTTTCACTCGTTCTCTGTCTGCAATGCATATAAATCAAATGTGTCTCTTTTGTCTCTTCACACCACTTTGTTTATTTTTAAATGCACAATTTGATACAAATAAGGACAGGAGGAATTGTTAAAAATTCTGATTTCAAATGTCTTCAACTGAAACTTGAACAAAATTGCAGTGGATGCATAAAATACTTTTAAGTAATATTTAAAATAGACATTCTTTTGCTTTTATTTAGCAGCTTTTTTTTTCTGTGACAACTTTCAATAGACTAAAAGTTTTGTAAATTATTCTTAAATTATTCTTTTCAAAAAGTACATGTACATGTACATAATGAAACTCCATTCCAGATTTACTTTAAAATGGCATTCTTTAAAAAAATGTTTAGAATGCTGCAGAAAAGAAACAGATTTTGTTGGGTTCCTTTCCCCCTCTTTTATAAGTTTGGATAAGTTACTTACAATGTTACTGAACTGAGAACTTATATCTATTCTGGGAAGAGCCAGATTGCCCATTAATTAAAAACAAAAACTAAAACAAAAACCCAAACTAAATAACTAAATAATTTAATATGTAAATATTCACTTTTCCATTTCATCCTTTACTGAAATTACATGATAAACAATCCATGTTAACATAACAATCATACTGAAAACCACATACTATATATCTTGATTGTTGAGATTATAATTACTATTAATTTTAAGTTCAGCTGACGTGTCTAGAGCAGATGTTTCCAAATGTGCTTCACTAACTGTACTGCCTTTTTTCATTTTCATTTTCCTCTTCCCACATGTACAGGGGTGCTGCAAGTCTGAATGTCTGCTAAGTTAGTGTTATATGAAAAAGTCTGTGAAGAAATGACACGGTGGCACCAGTTATACAGTTCTACATATATGAGTATTGCAGTACAAAATGCTGAACTGCTGGTGACGAGTTTTGCAAGAACCAGTGTCATTCTTTAAAGTAAGCATAAAGCAAAATCAAATTCAAGAATTTTAGCCTGACAATATGCCTTAAAAATGTGAGCTTCGTAGTAGCATACATGTCCAATAATATGAGCCCATGTTCATGGCATACAGAATGCATTTGTGTGAAAGATGTAAGCCATGTTATTGGTCTTGGCTCTTTGTCTGATAAGAAGTTTTACAGTCTGACCACAATTTACACCAGAAGGTCAAAAATTTGTCAACTAGACATGCCATCGACGCTGCCTGAAGAGAACAGACTTCCTGGTGATAGAGATCTCCAGTACATTACCATGACCTTTTTTCTGCAAGGAAAACTGAATTCTTAATAACCAAAGTAAATACATGTTCTTCAGCTAGATTAACTATTTCAGGTCATCATGTGGGAAAAAAAAAAGGGTTGAAAGTTCCTCACTGTGAAAGAAAACCACATTGAAGACTGGATTTCTGAAAGAAACACAGAATCATTTAGGTCGGAAAAGATCTCTGAGACCATCAAGTCCCCCGTCCTTGACCCACCACCACCTTGTCAAGCAGACCATGGCACTCAGTGCCACATCCAGTCATTTCTTAAACACCTCCAGGGATGGTGACTCCACGACCTCTCTGGGCAGTCCGTTCCAATGTTTAGAAACCCTTTCCATGTAGAAATTCTTTCTGATGTCCAGCCTGAACGTCCCCTTGTGTAGGCTGAGGCTGTGTCCTCTTGCCCTGTTGCTGTTTGCCTGGGAGAAGAAACCCCTTTTAGAAAGATGTAGAGAGCGGTAAGGTCACCCTGGTGCCTCCTCCAGGGTAAACAACCCCAGCTCCCTCAGCCACTCCTCGTATGATTCATCCTCCAGACCCTTCACAAGCTTTGTTGCCCTTCTCTGAACACTCTCCAGCACCTCAATGCTTTTCTTGTAGTGCCCAGAACTGAATATAGTACTCGAGGTGCAGCCTCACCAGTGCAAATAGTTATTGTATCTATAACTGTTCCAAACACAGCAGAAATGAGTGTAAATACCACATTATAGACAGAGCACTGCCAACAGCTGTTATTAGGGCTGCACTCAGAATTGTATTGCAAATTAAATGTTTTCACTTACTCAGTGTTTTTTGAAGCATTCACTCATCAGTTTACTCTTTTTTTCCGGCAGAAGAAAGACAAAATCTACTACTGTGAAAGTGTCCTCAAGAAAACTTTTCTCAAAGGAGTTAGTAGAGTTCACTTTTCTCCTAGGAAAATGATTATGCCCCTTTTTTAAAAACCTCAGCACAAAAATGAGTAAGATGACTGAAATTTCAAGGGAATTTTTAAGAAGCAAATTGCACTGTGGATATTCATTTTGTGCTTGGCCAAATTCAAGAGATTTAAATGTGTGTTTCATGTATTTTTATTGAATGAATTACTTATCATGAATAGAGAATATTTGCGCTTGGGAATGGGAATAAAAAAAAAAAGAAAAAAGAAAGAAAAGGAAAATTTCCTAAGCTTCTCTCTCAGACTTCTTCCAAAGTGGAAAATTATTTTCTAAGGAAAGCAATGAAGTGTGTTTGTATGTTCCTCTACTGTGCTAAAGACAAAGACAGCAACAAATACAAATCAAATACAAGTCCTTGAAAACACGTCCTTTTTCTTTATTGCTCACCAGAAATTGATTGCTCTACCAGCTATATATGACAAGGTGGGTAACTACAAATGTATTTAGATTTGATTATTTACAGAGTCTATAAAGAATAAGACAACTGTTGACAGGATTGATCCAGTTCAAAACAAATTCCAACACCAAAATGCAGTAAATCAAAGACAGACATAACATTGCATAATTTTTTAGAACTGGCACCATTTTACTCAAAAATCTCATACATTTGCAACATGATTTGTGGATTTGTATATATTTAAAATATATATCCAATACATATAACATTGACTAGATCTAAAACATTTAGCTGTGTCTTTCAGACTCCACATATACTTTTTCTTTGCATATTTTTTATTTTTAAGACATTTCTAAGGATTGTGCTAAAATAATTAACAAGATTTGGTATGTCTGCCTGCAGAAAATGTTAAAGGATGCAAGGCCCAGCACCCCTACCATTTATTCTGATAGAAAGAATGTATGCTCACTGACTTAGGTAAAATTGCAAATAATTTTCATTGACATCTGTTTTACTAAAATCTGCTTCTATTTACAAAAAATATTATTTGTCTGTGCCAGCTATGCTGTCAGGGCTACAAAGTGCATTTTTCCTCTGAGAAAACTTGTAATTACTGGCACAGTGATGTAATTAATTAAAATCGTAAGTTTAATTTATGTTTTAGTATTTTCAGTAGGCACAGAGTTACAAATGTATGTTAGCTTCTGGGGAAACAGACTATTTTTTTAATCTATCAAATTTTGTTCTTCTAATTAATGTTAATTGAGAAAACTACTCATGCACTTTTAATTTCTGCTTATTATAAGGCCAAATTATTTAGAGACAAAAAAATGCACATGTTTACCTATTCTATTCTTGCATCATTTGATTTGGTTTTTTAGTTTTTGTAGTATTGTTTGCAGCACCATACCACTATGAAAAACATATGAAAGTAAATAAAAGCTATATTGAAAACAATTATTCTTAGGACATTCTTTGAATAAAAATAAATTACCTGTGAAATTAGGTAAAGTATGATTACTATTGCTGTGAAAAAACCTTTCAGCCTGTCTCAATAGTGCAAGGCTTTTTTGTTCATTTTTTTTTTAATGCTAAAGTGCATAAGTGAGCACAGACAGAGCACATTTTGAAGTAGAAAACCATAACTTGGAATGTCTGCAGAACAGAAGATATTACTGATGAAAAAAGTCACCTGACATTTTAATAATAATGCCTTATGACACAGTGCATGTCAAAAAACATAATTCATCATCTCAGAGAGAAAGTTGCCTTTCTAAATATTATCAATAGCATGATTACTTCAAGAAGCAACCAACTTCCATCTAAAAGTAACTGTAGTAAGTCCCATTAATATAATAATATAACAAAGAGTAATTTCTTACCAAGGAAAAGTAAGAAATATTAAACGTTCAACCACTTGTACAAATATAAATATTTTTATCCTTCTGGGTATATTTAGCATTGGAATAACACAAATTCAAAACAATTCTGTATTTGCAGAGTCCAACATATTTCTACAGTCAGTAAAAGCTTTGTGCTAGCATAGAAGTTAATTTATATCTTATTGATACAATTTCTGTTGCAAAAATGGAATAACTTGCAGTGTGGAGTGAAAATTAATTTGCACCTCAACAGATGTAAGTGAAGACAAAATTACCCATCTGCCAAGTAAGAAATTGCTTTAAAACAGATCTTTAAAACCAAATGAAAAGTGTTAGCTGTCCTTAAAACTGAATTTACACTTTGCTTTCGTGGGGGAGTGAAGGCAATGAGGTTATTCAGCCTATATTTTAAGGGCCCCTACACAAATCCTCATCATCCTACCAGACGTCTTGCCATACACGAAATAAACAGAGTTCATAATAAGAGTTTATTTCCGTGTGCATCTATGCACAGTGTAGATACAGGTGTTATTTCCTTTTGTTTAGAGAAAGCTCCTTTACTACTAATTGTCCACAACTTTGATCATTCTGTCATGCTTTTTAATATGTATTGGTACTGGTCATTCAAAGGAATCTTGTAAAAATGGAAAATTTCAGGTCTTGCCTTTTCAAAACTATATTTTTGAAAGATTATTTATGGCCATGAAATTACTATAACAAAAGCTTCAATCAACCTGCTAAAATATTCATCTCTGTGCTCTATGCCTACAAGCTCAGAAATGCTATACCTCAGAGGCAAAAACTAAGCATAACCTTTAAGCATTTAGGTAAATTTATTTCAGTGATCTGTGAGGTACTTCCATTACCTTGAAAATTATGATGGAAGCAGCTAACTTTGATACATCTCTTTTTTCCCTCAAGACAGGTAGAACTAAGGCCAAGGGTATCTGTATCTTCTTAGTTACTGGGAGTACTCCATAAATTTAGACTTGTGAACAGGTACTGCTTTAATTAATAAGTTACTCTGCCTCTTTTAGTTGCCTCTTAAACTGTAGCAGCTACACCTTTTTTCTTACTTTAAAAAATATAATTTGCATGTTCAAACTACCTATTCCCTTTGTGGCTCATTTGTCAGTTTGTGAATTGAGAGTATTCATCCTTTCAAAATTGCATAACCAGTTTGCTCCGGTTGGCATCCTAACATTTCCTGGGTCCAAACTGAAGAATCAGAAACCCTGAACTGGCCAATTTCCCAGTTCCATGTAGGAGATCTGGGATAACCATTACAGCTTTCAGTCTGGACTGCCCTAGAGCTATAGATGTGGGCATCCTGGGCTGCCCAACATTTTGACACAAAAGCTAGCAGAGCATCAGTCAGCTTCATGTCACAACCTCGCCCCTATTCTGATGTATAGAGCATCAAAACAGAGAAGTATCCATTTTGTAAGAAAATTTCAGACCTCAGAAAGACCTGGGAGACTTGTAAAAGGGCAGCAAGTTGGCAGATTTCTCCCGTGACAGATCCTCACAAAGACAAAGCCAGACACAGAGCCTGCGGGTAAATCGGAATGTCTGCAACAGACAGAAACTCTTCCCCTACTTCTAGAGACCTCATGTTTCATGTACACATTAGAAACAGTGAATGCCAAGTGCTTCACTAGTCCCAGTGGTGAATGTCCGAATGAATGGGCAATACAAATAAGAAAAAGTATCACGATTTGAGCTAAGTACATTATTTGATGGCCACATGGCTGCATTCACTTTAAACTTCTTTTAACAGTGTTTAACTCTGCTCTTTATTTTTCTATTTAAAAAAGTTTAAATGAGGGGAAATAAAGGTTTATTTGGCCAGATGGCTAGACTTTGAACCAGGCAGATGGAAGACAGCAAATCCTGCCTGGATTTCTGACAGATTTCTGGAGTCCACTGGCTTGGGAAAATTGTGCCAGACAGGCTATGCTCCCTCATCATGTTTCTCCAGGGCAAGCAGCCACCATGCCTTTCCTAGGTTCAATCCAAACTTCAAAGATTTCAGGAATCCCCATACTAACCAAAATTTAGCTGTCACCTCCAGAGCCTGAATCCCTGCAGGAAGCTGAGGACTTGGGATGAGTTCCCAAGGATCTTGATTTTTAGGTGGCTGTCTTATGGAAAACTTGAGTGCTTTGCACATTCCAGTCATTTTCCTAGTGATTTTGTCCTGCAGGTATTGTCTGCGTAGTATCACTGAGCATCTACAAGAGCCCTGTGAATATACTTTGCTTCTGAAACAGCTATTTGCACCTTGAATCTCAGTCTTAATGAATTCTATTTAGCTGTGACACTCAGCGGTGTATTTCAGCCGTGCCTTTGACTCAGTGATCATAAATCCTCATTGTTAGATGGAAACATATTTGTCTAGTGTAAAAACAGTAGGGAGAGGTGTTCTATAGCTGCTGCTACACTCCTACATTATCAGTAAAATGACATCCTTTCTCCATGGAAAGAGCTATTATTCCTATGAGGCCTGGAACTATCAACTGTTTGGGTTTTTTTTAAAAAAGCACATATATATACCTGATGAATATATTCATACAAACATATGTGTAAAGGGAGGCTATATATCTGGTGGGAGAAGCAGAGGGAGGGAGAATATATGCCACAAGAGCATTATTGTATATGTTAAAAAATTACATGAGTGCTTTTTGTCAAGCTACACTGGCAGAGTTTACATTAAGGATTTCATAAATTAAACCAAACAGCACTACTAGAGAAAATGTTTGGAAAAGAGACTGAGGCAGAAAAATGTGATATATTTGGGATGTTTGTTTGGAATTTTCAGGAGCTATTTTAAGAAAACAATTAAGGATAGTTAAAGTATAATCCACCACTGGGCACTCCCAGGGCCCCATGGGGGCCCACCATGGCTCTGTCAGGGCAGAGCCTGTCAGCCAGAGCCCACCCCACCATCCCAGCCAGGAACAGGGCAATGGGGCCACCAGGGGAGCCCCAGCCCCAGGCACTGGGCACCTCCCTTGGAAGGCTCTGGGGGCTGACATGGGGTTCTAGGACATGGATAGGGTGTGGGGAGCCACAGGGATGGGCAGGGACATTCACAGCAGGCAGGGCCTCAGTGCCATGCCAGTAAGGAGTTTAAAGAATTTATCGTTATGGTGATGGAGTTGGGGAACAGTTGATGAAAGGTGGTTTAATGTTTTATTCATCAGTTTTATTTTTCCTACTTTCATGTGTTAGTGGTAAACAGTAGATGTTAACCCTCTTACCACTGACATAATTTTTTTTCAGCAGACAGTTGTATAGGTCTACAAAACCCTAGCTGAGCCTAAGAAAATTGTAAAGGTGCGTCAGCAAATGTCACAGTTTTCCTGCAGATTCAGACATGGACAGTGAGGGCTTCATACATAACCTGCCTGTGCACCCTTTACTGTCAGAGCAGAAAGGAGGGAGACCAAACTCCAAACCACTCTCAGGAAGAAGAAAATTTCCTGATACTAAGGGCATTATCTGTTATGGGTTATGAATTAGTTTTTGTGAATTACCCTCATCAGCACGATACAAATAGCAGCACTAAGTGCTATCCAAAAACCTGCTAATCATCCTGGGGAAAAAAAATTCTTTCCACGGGTTGCTGAGCTGAGACATCATGCTTATCGATAGGCCAAATATCTTCTAAAATTGTTCAAGCAACTTTAAAGAAAAAAACCAGCTAAAAATGGTGATTTGAGAGTAATTGTTGGGAGATAATTAAGTTGGTAATTATAAAATCATAGAGAAGATATAAAAACAGATTGAAACTGTGAATTCTTAATGTAGTTTTGTAATAACGTCACTTTTGGATGGATTCCTGTTGTTTAAACGGGATGAGTATTAGAGCTTCAACCACATTTCTACAGAACTTATGGAGTGACTGTCCATCCCAAAGTGGCCAACTCGTACTGTGGGATGAAAGAGATGTTTCATATACCAAAAACCAATGCAATAGGAAAAAATGAAGACCTGATAAGGATAAAATAAGTTTTTTTAAAAGGAAGAAAAGATAAAAGATCTAATAATGTAAAGAGGAACTACTGCAAAGCATCTGATGAAATACAAGCAGCTCTTAAAAGCAGAAAGGCAGAGAAGATCAAAAGGTCATGAGATATATTGGGTATTTTGCATGTTCTCTGTATCTCTTCCCCTCATATTATCTCTAAATGTCTTACAACCAGTTTGGTTTTTCTTCCTGAGAAAACTGTGCATTTTGAACTTTGAAACTCCAAACTGGAGTGAAAATTGTCCTCAAAAAGTTACTTGGAACAAGAAATAAGTATTTGGATGATTATGTGCTAATATTTCCAGTGAAACAACACCATATCATCCAAATTTTATATGGCAAATTGTGAAAAATTGATATTTTAGTAGGGCTTAAAACGTATTTTGACTTTTTTGTTTCAGCTTCTAGCATAAAATCAAACCAAAATATTTATCCATTTTCATTTTAAAATATGAAATAAACCCATTTCTGCCCCTAAAATATTTTATTTTACTCAATCAGTGTTTTCTAATGGAAAAAATAATTTATAGAAATGTTTCTGAGCAGATGACATGCTGCATGAGAGATGAAAAGTAGACTCATTCTTGATTTCAAGTAGCTTTCATTCAAAGGGTAAAATTGTCATTGCTCCCATAGACAGCCATAGGGCTATCCTTGATACTCACCTTAGATATAGGTGTGAAAAATGAAATAAACTGATATTACATATTAGTTTAAAGATCATGTTACCCTTGTGGTCTTCAAGCCAAGGTCTGTGAATCCTCAGCAGATGCTGAACACAATTTGAAGTTTCTTCAACAAATAGCTAAGAAGAATATATCTGTAGTTAATAGACTTACATTTATTTTATAAGAAACTCACCAGCCTCAAAAATATTTTAATCATTCACAAACTTAAAGCAGCTGAAAACCCACTATCTATGTTATCGAAATGTCTTTCATTGAGTAGCGTGGGATAGCAGCCCATACACAGACCACATTACATATGATAATATCCCAGTGAGGAGTATTTTTCCATAGTGGTTTCATACATTATGGTAAAAGATTCACACCACCATGGTCCTCTATGTAAAAATAAGTTTAGCAAATTAGTTCCATGTGCTTAAACACTGTGATCAATATTTTTAAAAATGGGAAACAAAAAAAAAAAACAAACCCACAAAAACAAAGTATATTTTAAAACATAAGACAAAAATATAGGACATTCTTGATACAATGAAACACCAAAATACACTGTTGGTAGCTACAGTACTGTTGCTCTTCCTGAGTGGAAGTTCTTGCCTTTATATAGCACAGAATAATCTGAGTTATAATAGAAATAGAGGAAAATACGAGATATAAATAACAGATGCAATAAAACTCAAGATTGCCACCAGCAAGAAAACAATATATTCCTTTATATATCTCCATTAAGGCAGCCAAAGTGCCAAAAATGATACTGTTTTTGGAGTTATGACCTGACTCAGATGAAAATTTTCTTATATGAACCTACACGAGTGTTAACTTAAAAAGGGTTACTCAGATGAATCAGCAGAGTATGATTGGTCCACAGCACAGCTGGAAGATAATTCATCCCTCAGGAAACAAGTCCTGACAACTTCAGCTTCTTGCTGAAAAGTTGTCTCTTCTGTCTTTCTTTTAGCTTCTTGCCTGGCCTGCAGGAACAAGTGATTTTCCTTGACTCTGTAGCATTAACAGATTTATAAGCTATAATTCATTTAATCTATATTTCATTTTCTAAAGGCATTAGACCAGTGTTTAGATTAAAAGCATATTGTGCACTACTACTTACTAACTCTGTATAGGCGGTGGTATAGGAGCTTTTTGGCCTGTGCCTATCCTAAAATCATATGTCCTTCATTATATGGCAGTTCTGGGAAGCGACTGACCTGAATTCACACAGAGCAGATTGAAGGGCCTTCTAAGTCTAGACTAAATCTAAGCAGTCATCAAGAGTTTTGATAAGCCAAACCATAGAATCTTGTCTCATCTACTCCTTGCTCTGTATTAAATCAGGTCTTGGCAAGTGTCCTGGATCAACAACAAATTCCCATATGGATTTCTGATTCTGGTTTCTGAAATTTAGCAGCTTGAACTGGAAATCAGATGACTTTTACTGAATCTGGTCATATTTCTTCCTTCTATCAGTATTCTACCCATCTTTTCCTTGTGCTGTGCCCACACCACCTGCTAATCCATCTGGTCTGTTCCTGTGTCTGCTGCCTATATCCCAGGCTTTACTTGCCTAGCATTCAATAACTCTGTATCTGTGATTGCTGCCATCAACCTGCCAATCCTGCAAACTCCTAACTTGCTCTCCTTCTCATCCCAGTCCTTCTCTACTTAAGATGGGTCAGTATTGCTGAGTTAGCTAATATTCTGCTATTCAAATGGCTCACACGTCATTCCCTTTGTGAGGCTGAAACCAAAAACACAGCAGAGATTTTCCACATTCTTCTGCTGGACCCTACGAGACACATCTATGCTCCCTTACCACCTAACTCTTTCATTTTAAGAACAGAAAAGCACTTTGCACACCTCATTTCCACTTGCCTAAAACTACAGGCACTCTCCCGGCCTCCTCTTGCTAGATCCTCTGTAAGCTCCATACCCTTCCTCTGTCCTCTGTCCTAGACCCCTATATTCCTTTACACCCATACTTATTCTTGCCTCCAATTGATTTCTGCTCCTGCCCAATGCATTTGACAGAAACCATAGCTCCCTATTATGTCCATACATTTTCTATATATTACACTGTCCCCTTTTTTCTGCCGTTTCCCTTATTGCAGGACTCCCTAGACTTTCCATTTCCTTTTATTCTACTCCCAACACAGCATCACAGAATCAGGATGGTTGAGGTTTGAAGGCACCTCTTGAGACCACTTATTTTGCCCCTTTACCTGATCCTGCTGCCCAAGAGGGATCTGCTAAAGCAGGAGGCCCTCTTGTACTGGGGAGCCCAGAACTGGACTCAGCATTCCAGACGTGGCCTCCCCAGAGCTGAGCAGAGTGTATGACCATCTCCATCAGCCTGCTGGGAGTGGTCTTCCTACTGCAGCCCAGGATGCTGGCAGCCATCAATGCAAGCACACATTGCTGGCTCAAGTTCAACTCGACCACCAGGACTTTCAGGTCTTTTTCTGCAAAGCTGCTTGTCAGCTAGCCAGCCCTCAGCATCTACCAGTGCATGGAGTACTCTCCCCACATCAGAGAGTCTCATTTCATCTCATTTCATATCTCTTTATCCCACCTTGTCTTCCAGTGTTACAAGAAAACATTAAAATGTATTCTAAGAGTGTAAACCAGGAGTGGAGACAAGTAGATACAGGTACACTGGAAACTATCGTCCCCTCTCTAGATCTGAAATTCATCAGGCATTATGGCAGCTGAACTAAGACAATAGAATCTCTGCAATTCCCTCCTATTTTTCCAGTTCTTTCAGGCTGTGCACACTGATGTCAGTACTTGCCTGCAATGTTGCAATCTCTCAGAAGTTATAGTTGAAAACACTAAATTGAAAATACAACAGAATTGCCAAGACAGATCACAAGGTAGTTTCAGGTCTTGTGCCACAGACTGTCCTTAGCTTGTGAGATGCCTTTCCGACATAGTAATTCCACTAATAGTTTCACTCTGACATTGTTACTGCAGAGCTATTTGGGACCTGGCAATAACAGTATTATTTTCTTGGCAAGTGGTCAGAAGAACAATTCAGAACAATTTATTAGAAATTGTGTGTAGAGATGAGACAGAGGTCATTGATCTACAAAGTCACCATCTTGCTTCTAAACACATTTGCATGTTTCCATCATCCAAACTAATTTTCTGAAAGGTAGTCTGTAATTTCTTAACTTGACTTCGTTCCATTTACCAGTCCTAAACATGATACTAGCTATCAGATATCTATGCTGAAAACATAAACAAAACCACAAAAAGAACCATATGTTCCTCATTTTCTAGCTGTTATCTCAACATTTGCAGCTTTTGCAGGGCTGAACTCCAAGCGTGGGAACATCGTCTTCCTTCATTCCAATGGATTTCATGTGTACCTTGACAATAGTTTGCTTTCACGTCTTGTTTCTCCTTATGGACTATTCCTTTATGTATTTCCAGCTATTAAGCACCAAATATAAAGAGAAAGCTGAAAAATTTATGACCATCAAGAGTGAAACTAGTCACAGGTAGAACAAACGTGTATATGTTTGTGAGCATGTGTATATGTTTGTGTGTACGTGTTTGTGCTTCTAAAATGCTGGAAGTAATAATGAGTTTGATTTGGACTGAGTAAAAATTTGTAATATCTCAAGAGATGATGCCACTTGTTCTGCCTAGCTTTCCATTTTCTGTTTTTCTTTTCTGTGAGCAAGTACAGTAAGTGTTCAAGTTCAGCAGTGCTATAGGTAGGTGCTATAGAAAGGATAACTAAGTCCACAACCCTGTATACTCCTAAAATGTCTATGAGGGGTTATGTAATACAGTAGCAAATAAAACTGCCAGGATTTTTCAAGGGTATATCAGCATATGTAAAAGACCATGTAAATAATGTCGTGTAACCTCTTACATTTTTCAACCTATTTAGCTTGGATCCTCATTCAACACTGTGAAGTGGTCTGTATTTACAGATACTCATGTTAAACTACTGAGAGCCACTCTTTCCCCAGAAACAGTCAGATTATTCTGCATGAGTAGAGCCTCAGCAACCATCGTTTAGATACACAAGGAGACCAGTCTGTCTGTTCCCAGTGTGTATCACAATATAACTCGCGTTTGTTGCCTGATGTTTTGTACCTCAGCTGGTACTTGGCAGCTGCAAGGGTCATAAGTTGAGCTGCAAAAATACAATTCCAGATAATTATTCCTCCAGCAGCTCTTTCTTCTCCAGCAGCTTTTCTTTCTGGAAAAGCCACAAAAGGGAACCACTGCTACTATATGAAAACTGGGGTAAATACCCATATCTATCAAATTATTAAGTTTCCATACAGACTGCATTGAATTAAAAGCACTGGTAATACAAGAACTTACTGTTTGTGCTATAATGTAAAAAGGGGAATCTCGAAACACAGACACAAACTCAAAAACTCAAGAATTAAATTCCAAGTGCAATTAGAAAGGCTGTGGATTTGGTCAGTCAGTCTTTTGAGAAATGGCTTGAAGTGAAACAATCAATAAAGGTCAGGAACCAGAGAGAAGGAGCACAAAAGGCCACGTGCATACATGAGAGCAGTGAACATGAAAATAATGAGATGCAACCCTGGAAAGAGGTTAAAGAGAAAGTCTTTGGATCAGGATCTGAAATACCATCAGGGACGAAGGCAAGAAAAATGTCATCAGCTATGGTACTCTCTTGCATTTAGGGAAGCAGGACTTTGTATATTCTTTGTAAATATGCTGAAAAACTTTAAGACTCCTGACTCTGTTATCTAGATGGGTACCTCCTGGCAACTAGTTACATGCTTGTGTCAAAGAAACTATAGAGCCACAATTAAATCTAAGATACAAAGCAGGCAATACTAATTTCAGTGTAATTTAAAACCAAGAGCAAAACAAAATATTATTATTTCTCTTCTAAGAAAACACAACAGTGTTTGATCTTCAGGATTGCAGTCATTAGAATATAAAAGGTTGATGTGTGATATCATACACAAATGATTTAACAAAAGTAGTGTTGAGTCTGTGGAATTTTTGTTTATTATTGTGGTAGAATAGTACTTGCTTTATTTGTTTATATTTTTAGAAAGTGACTGAGTGGGGTGGAATATATAGATGGAAGACCTTTGGTCTTCTCACAAAAGCTTATTACACCACAGTTACCTCTTAGAGGTTAGGGTGACACGAGTTCATGCAACATTTTCTCGAAAGCAACAAAACTCTTTCCTGATCACACGTGACAGAAACACATGCCCTTTTTCCAAAAATTTGGGGGGCAAATGAGTTTTCTACTGGTGCATTCACAGAGCACTGAACTAATTAAATGAAAACTGTAATATCACAATATTATATTTTAGAAGAAAAGCCACATATTTCAATAATATTCTTCCTTTTAAACTGAAAATGCGTAAACTTTCAGTAAGTTTATAACTCTATGTGTTTCAAAAGGTTTTTCTTATTTTACAGTATTTGGATTTTCTTATTTTACTTCCCCAAAGCAGAATAAGTCTACTCTTCTGTTCTTGCACGAGACTACAGTTCCCTTATTGAAAAAGGTCAAAGTTTACTTCCCTCCATTTATCCTAAATATGCTCCTGTTTAAGTGATTTTTTACTAAGCTATTTATTTTACCGCTCTAGCAAAAGGACACTTGTGCCTTAATCAACACATTATACATGGAACTGCCAACCTTGCTTCAGTCTGACTGTTTTATTAAGTCTGACAGTTAACCTAAATCTTCATCGACATGTGATAAATTTCTTCTAAGTTCACCAAAAAAATGCAGTAAGAAACAAGACTGTTCTAGACTGTGATTCATTTTCAATCTATGAATGAGCACACACTTTATGATTTGAGGGCAATTGGATGTTCAGAGAATCTTAGAATGTATGTAATGTGTTTGTTTACCTTGATCGTGATGGACCCAACTACGCCATTACACATGGAAACTCAGTAACAATTCCTTCTGAGTACTCTCTTCTGAAAGAGGAAGAAAGAAAAAAGAAATAGTGGGACACTGAGCATAGGAGAGGGAAAGAGGAGTACCTGCAGAAAATACTAATGGATTAACAATGTCCACTCCCCATGCGAAATGAAGACAGACAATATGCCACTTTGGAGACTTACTTTAATATATGAGAAAATTTTTCGATCTGAATTAAGTATCTTAGCATATCACCTAATGTCTTTAGAAGCAAAATGAGGATCGACATTCCTGTCTGAACCAAGCCCATTAGTCAGCTAACCTTGTAAATCACAGTTTCTTTTGTGACCTGGAGCAGACAGTCCTTAAATTAACAGAATTAGGGATAGCTTCACAAGGTATAATGGCTTTGATTTTCAAGGAACAAAAGGTACAACTAGAAATCCAGTTCAGTTTATTTGTGAGTTTACTCACAAATCCAAACCGCATTCATATCACACAAACTTCCTTTACTGATTTCATTGTCCCTGTAAAGACAGCAACAAAGCGAAACAAAAAACTGAAATAAGATATGTGCCCTTGTGGTGGGTTGATCTTGTCTGGCTGCCAGACTCCCACTTATTACTGAGCCCCCTCTGGCTCTGTGGCTCACACTTATGCACACACAGACACAGGGATGGCTTCAGTAATATTAAGCTGACGGCAAAGAGTTGGTAAGGGTCCTTGCATAGACTTCCACAGAAAGCAGTTTATTGCTACAGCCTGTGAAGGTTTCTAGAGGCAAAATGACCCAGATCATGGGACAACTCAGGTTTAAGTACGAGAGTGTGGCTGACACCAGGAGCCAACCAGGGAATCAGAACTGGAATACATTACCATAACCGAACAAGGCATTCTGGGAGAGGCTTCTTTGGCACCAGAGACTGTCTTACCACAAGCTCTCTCTGTCCCTTGCACCACTGGCCAACCGACCACCACACCCACTTAGCTGGTCTTTCACTCCTCCTTCTCATCATGACAGGAGGATAAAATAAGATGGAAAAGCTTGTGGGTTGAGATGCAGCAGAAGCTGCATGTGGTTGAAAGGCACAAAGAGGAATTCATTCACTACCTCCCATCAGCAGGCAGATGCCCAGACACTTCTTGGAAAGCAGGTCCTCAGCACTCATAGTGGTTGTTTGGGAAGACAAATGCCTCAGATGTGAATGCCCCCCTTCTCCATTCTCCCATCTTTAGCTGATGAGCATGGAGTCATATGATATGGGATATCCCTTTGTTCAGTTGAGTCAGCTGTCCCAGCTCTCTCACCTCCAAATCTCTTTCCCACCCCCAGCCTACTGGCCTTTAGGGAAAGGAGACGTTTGGAGAGATAGCCTTGATGCTGTGGAAGCACTGCTCAGCACAGGTGGAACACTGTTGTGTTATCAACAGTGTTTTAACCACAAGTGTGGAGCACAGCACCCTATGGGCTGCTGTGACAAAAGCTTACTCCATTCCAGCCAGACCCAGGACCCATTATATTTCAAGGACAGCCTTGAAATATCTTTCTTTCTTTCTTTCTTTCATCTATGATGTTCCCTTCAGGGTGACTTTTTTCAGTTCTTCAGACAAAGTAGTAATATATTGTCATTTTAATACTTTTCGTGAGCTTTACTAGATCTGACTAAAATCAATTAGATGGAAAATATTAGCCTCAGTGGTGTCTGGATATGGTCTTTTCGTCCTCCCTGTCAAGTCTAATATTTTTTTTAATTACAAATCAGACTTTTAATTTAATTAGGAATTCTACAGGTTTATAAAGAATGAGCATAAATATTGAAAAGCATTCTGTACTATGAGATGGTATTGCCTTTTGCAAGGCCATCTATAGTTTAACACAATATTATTGATATACAAATAAGTATCCTCTTTTCTATAACTGGGCTCAAAAATTTGCCATTTTCCACCAAGGAATTCTGAAGCATTGGAACATATCAACAAATGAAAGTTTTGTAGTAATTTAAAATTACTCTGAATTCTCTGAACTTAAATACAATTTAAATCATATTAAGAGTCAATGAGTGTTGAAGTGTACTATGGTTATAATTTGATTAATCAAAATGCTGATATATATTCCCTGATTCACCTATACAGCTGAAGTTGCTATGTATATTTACAATAAACTGTAAATCATGTGGGGACAAGACAGTTTGACGTCTTGGGACACATTTTAAGCATAGCTGGGGCTTTGTTTTATCCTCATTAAATATGTGTGTGATCTTACACAAAAAGAGATGAAAGTATTCACTACCTTTGTATCAAAAGAAAGAATTAAAAATAGCCAAGAGCAAGACATCACTTCAGCAGATGAAATACTGAGAAGACCTAAATACATCCACTATTCCCCACAAATGGGAAAAGTAAAACTCATGGAAAATAGAGATTCATCAGAATAAATACTTTCTTTCGGAGAATGTTGAACGACAAAGTTCTAAGTTACATATGGAACAACAATAAATATACAGGTCAAGAGACAACCTCCTTTTTCTCATATCAGTGTAAGAATGACAATGACATATCACCAAAGAGATTGCTGCCAGCAAGTTTCATTAGCAATGACACATTGCATTTCTTGGGACTTACCCACTATTGCATAATGTTTTGCTTTATAAGCACTCACATGGAGGGCCAATAGAACCACTCATGGAAAAAAATACTGGTTTCAGTTACATTACAAAAATTTCTTCTTCATACTGAGCAGGTGACTGCAGATACAAATTTACAAATCAATGAAAATGGAGAAGAACCTAATCCGCACTCTACACAGAGAATCTATATTTTACTGATGTGCACCTTATCATTATCCCAATCCTGGAAGTAGATCATGTGATAAGTTTTCCCTCCTGTAGCTATGGAATTCGGGTCACAGGTGAATTTTGACACAATCTCCCAACAATAATGAAAATTTGAATTTATATCTCCTATGTCATCTCTAAGTATAAATTGTAACCATGCAAAAATCTACTATTGTGAAATTAGCATTTTTGGAGTAGAACATCTACCTCTCATTCAACACCACTATATTCCCAGAATTGAACATTTCACAATTAGCAAAGCAGAAATAAAACACTTCAGAGTTTTTAATGTGCCTTTCAATACAAATCCTTTTCTTACAGCAGTTGGGATAGTCAGAATAAAATTACATTGGGCAACAGAACATTTAAGGAACACATTTGTGGAAATGTTAATTTCCAAGGATCCTGAAGACTATTGATTATGCACCTTAGCAGTCAACTAATTCTATGGAAAATGAGAGGTAAAAACACTGTGGGAAGTTCTCAGTAAGCAAGGAACCATATATAACTTTTTATCATTTTAACCACTCAAAAAGTGAAAACTTGTGTTCTACAGAAGTATTTTAATAAATCTGTGATAATCAATTTCTGCCAGAAAGGTTTCTGAAGTCAACATCTTAAAAGTAGATGAATATAAAGTTCAGGCCAACTTTTCTGCCTGTCTTGGGGTGACTTTGATATGTATCCCCTATCGCTACTCTATGCCCACCAACATTTTCTGTGTCTTTAAACTGAGCCTGAGAGGGACAGAAAAAAAAAAAAAACAAAACAAAAATCTTTTCAAAGCAGTTGTTTCAAGGACACGGAGATACACCCCTCAGCTTCAGCAGTACCCTTGGTTTTTTTTCCCTCAGTCAACTTGGTTTTTTCCTTTTTTTTTTCGGCACTTCTTTTTCCGGCTAGAGACGGAGAGTTGAACTTTGTTTTCCTAGGATTTTGGGGGTTTTTTGTTCTCTTCTTCTCTTCTCGACTGTTTCAACAACATCTGAACACATCAGGAGAATTTTTTCCTGGAGGCCCGGGAGGGGTGGGCCCTCGCCGACCCAGCTCCAAGGAGGAGAGAGACCACACCTACAGAAGACCTCTGCAATCTTCCCAGGTTTTTCTCTCCACAGAGAGAGAGATCTCATTGTTTAGCATTATTAGTCCCCTCCTGTGTGTTTGTTAAATAAATAGCTTTTATCTCTTTCACTTTCCTTCGAGGAAA
>VZTI01001172.1:10553-35345 GCA_013397865.1 Struthidea cinerea | reverse complement strand
AGTGAGCAGCTTTCCTGTGTGTCTTTGTCCAAAGTCCTTGAGGTGCTGCAGGAGATGTAGCTCCCAGCTGGCAGCCAGCTCTGGGTTTGTGCTGCCAAGTGCTCTGCTCTTGTGCCAACAGCCCCCGTTCACCTTGGGCTCAGGGGCTCAGTCCCCATCTGGCCGAGGAAGCGCCTCAGTGCCTGACTGCTGCAATCTCACCCAGCAGTTCTGGCCCGGGGCTGTGCTGTGGCTGGGCAATCGAAGGAATGGCCCAGCTGAAATGCAGAGCAAGGCTTGAAATGCTGGAACACCTCTGGCCTTGCAGAGATGCCTCCTGGAGCTGGAAATCTGGGCTGCTGGCAAGGTGGGCTGCGTCAGGGACCCTGAGCCCATGCTGAGTGCAGGTGCTTCTTCCCTTCCCTTTTGCCATTCCAGTGCAAGCAGTCTGTGGGGCAGGGATCACAAACTGGTCCCTGATGACTGAGGGGTTGGCTCTTCCCATCTCTGACGTGTTCAGTGGCCATAAACAAATGCAGTTATCCCCAGGGATTTGAGCAGAGAAATCGGGTTTGGGCAAAGAGAGGCCAGAGGAGATGTGTGGAAATCTGTGTGGGTGTTTAGAGGTTCCTGCAGGGGCAGCTCCAGCACTGGATGTATCCCAGCCCTGCACCAGCCCCTGAGGGGGCTGGATGGAGAGGCCCATTTTGTAAAGAGCTGTCACACAGTGCTGGTTCTGCAAACTGGGGAAAGCTGACCTGGGGGAGTGGAACCCGACTTCTCATTGCCCCAGGTGAGTTGTGTCTCCTCTGAGCCAGGGTGGGCTCAGTACAGACAATGTTGTTCTGCAGCTGCACCAAGAGCAGTGCAGGGGCTTTGTGGAGAGATTTGGTTGCAGTTTCACCCAGGAATTCTGTCCGGGGGCTGTGCTCCAGCAGCAGCACAGGACAAGCACCCAGGAGAGGAAAGGGAACCCGAGCTCCCGGGGAAAGGGAACATTGGTGCTGAACTGGGAAAGCCCTGCCCAGAGTGGGTCTCACAGCAGAGCAAGAGCAAGCCCTTTGGGCGCTGTGCTGGCAAGTCTCCGTGCCAGGAGAGGACAGGGATTTTGCAAACAGCCCGACAAAGGCAGCCCTGAGGTTTTCTCTTTGCCTCCTCTCGGCGCTGCAGTTCCTGCAGTTCCAAAGGCATCTCCTGTCCCAGGGGCTCATCCCTGTCCTCCCAGAAGGAGCCCAGAGGGCTGAGAGGCAGCCTGAGCCCTGGGCTCCTGCAGGAGTGTCTCACATTGTGTGGACACCACCACAGCCAAACTCCAGCTGGGGCCAGGGACAAAGCTGCATCTTGCGCCGAGTACCTTTGCTGCTGCTGCTGCTGCTGCTTCCCTCCAGGCTCTCTCCTCTCGCTGCATTGCTGCCCTTAATGCACCTTAAGATCATCCAGAGCAGTCAGGGCTGTGGGATACAGGCGCAGAGGATTTGTGTTTCCTCAGCTCTGCCCTGAGGAGGCTCCCTGGGCTTTTTGTTAGGGGAGGAAATGCTGTGTGAATGCAGGCTACAATAAGCCGACCTTTGGCTCCGGGACCAGACTGTCCATCCAGCCCAGTGAGTGAGCAGCTTGCCTGTCATCTTCCAAATTCCTCTCCTGCAATGGGAATGCTTTCGTATTCCTCCTTTTTTCCCACCTTTGCACACCCGAAACGCCTTCTCTGCCAGCGCAGG
Organism: Struthidea cinerea; assembly: GCA_013397865.1. Lineage (NCBI taxonomy): Eukaryota > Metazoa > Chordata > Aves > Passeriformes > Corcoracidae > Struthidea > Struthidea cinerea. The sequence continues at coordinate 33,648 of VZTI01001172.1, read as the reverse complement.
CTCTGAGAATGCCCTCAGTGTGCTCTTTAGGGGGGCTGTGCTCGCACAGAGGAAATCTCAACTCGGGCTCTGTGTGATCATTGGGAAAGTGTCCCCTGTGCCTTGCTGGGACGGTCCTTGTCAGCCACACTAAAGGCTGCCGTGCCCCGGGCACAGGAGAGCACTGCTGGGGTGGCTTTTGTGCTGTGAGTCCCGTGGGATCAGGTCCTCCCCCCTTGGAGCGGGGACAAAGCGAGGTGTGAGACCTTGTGTCTCCTGTCAGAATTACCTTTTAGCCCTAGAGGGCAATGCAGAAATGTGCAAGGCAATAAAGTCGGGGTGTGAATGTTGGGAAGCCTTTCTGTAAGCACAGAGAACGCGGTGTTCTCTCTCTGGCGATGGAAAAGCTCTGAGCTGCTGTGGGAGGAGGGCTCCGGGCACAAAGTTGTCTTTGGGAAGGGGGGAAAGCTCAAAGACACATGAATCTGTGAGACGGTGACCAGTGCTTGTGCCCTGAGCAGCCCTGGCTGCTCCTGAAGGGGCTCCAGACCGTTGTGGGCAGCTCTGTGTGAGCCTGGGGTGTGGGGCAGGATGTGGTCCCAGCTCAGGAATTTGTGATTTCCCTTGCCTTCCCTGTTTCTTCCAACCTCAGCTGGGAGAGACAAATGTCACTGTCTTCTGGGTGTTTGCTGCCTGGCGGGGGCTGTGGGGTGTTGGTAAAGCTGGCCCTGGCTGTGGCATTTGGCAGGAGCAGGGCTTGGCAGGCTCAGCTTTGGGGCTGGCAGCAGAGTTCCTGTGCAAGCCACTGGGTAGGTCCAGGTTAACTGTGCTGGGGGCTGAAACACGGGGCAGGAAGAGGGACCTGGTCACCCCTGGCACTAGGAGCGACTCTTTCCCATCTGCCCCACGTGGGCACGGGGTTGGGATTCCATCTTCACGGATTTCTTGGTTGTTTTTACAATCTGAGAGCTCAGAGGAATGGGACAGGAAAGACATTGCTGTGTGGGGGACGCAGGTGACAAGGGCAATACCCATTTCCCCCTTGATCTCACTGGGAAACCTGGTGCTGTTCTCTGGAGTAAAAGTGGTGTCAGGGTTTTGTTAGTGTGTGGGAATTGAGCATCCACTGGAAAATTGCCTCTGGGAATGGGACAGAACTGAAGGTGACTCCTGGTAGGTGGAAACGCAGCTGGAAGGCGTGGGGATAGCAAAGTGCCATCCCTCAGCTGGAGAAAAACCAACTGGCTCGTGTTGGAAAGTGCTCTGCACAGGGATGGAGTTGGAGCATGGGAGGGGGCAGAGCCAGAGAGCAGCCAGGAGCAAGAAAGACGTTCTGACTGCACAGGGTGTGCAGGAAGGTCCAAGAGAAGATCTCTCACTTAGGGCCAAGTTCCCTGCACTGAGTGAGGAGCTCTGATCATCATTGTGCATCTCTTCTCTCCAGGGGTCATCTCTGCCAGCTGTAACTCTGTCAAAGAAATGCTTTCCAGGCAGCAAACACAGCTTTCCTGGGAATCGGCCTGTGGGGAGGCTGACAGGGTTTTTGTTGTGAAGGCAAACACTGTGTGACTGGTTATGCCAACAAGGTCGTCTTTGGAGGTGGAACTCAGCTAAGAGTAAATCCCAGTAAGTTTGAAAGCTTATTCCTGCCTCACCCTGTGGGACAGTTCTGTGGTCACTACTTAGTGAGGGAAGTGGAGGGAGATGGATTCAATCTGTGGGGAATTTTGCTGTGTTTTCTCTGGCTTCAGAAGGGACCTTGCCTCAGCAAGGCCATGAATTTCCTCCTTCACTGACCCCTGCCAGCCCCTGCTCTCTCCTTTCACCTGAGCAGACAGAGGTCCTGAGCCCTCTTGCTCAGGGACAGACAATTCATCCCATGGCCGTGCGGCCCTCTGGAAATCAGGGTGGGATGCTGATGGCTCTGTCTGGCCCAGCCCAGGGAGCTGCTCCTTTGCTCCACAGAGGAAAGGGTGAATGAACGATGCTCCTGTTGGCACCACGATCCCAGCTGCCATCCCTGCTGAGGGTGACCTTCCCCAGACACTTCCTTTCAAGGCTGCAGGGATTCTTGGCTGCCAATACCTGGGGTTGGTTGGCAGGAGCTGATCGGCTGCGGGGGCCTGGAGGGGGAAGTGGCATCAGAGCTGATGGTTTTTGTCAGGCTGTGGAGGGCTGTGTGACCTCAGGGAGCTACAAACTGGTCCTGGGGACAGGGACACGCCTGGCTGTGAAGCCCAGTGAGTACAAGTGCTGCCCAGCTGGGGGAATTCCTGAGCCCTGCTGCTCCTGTCCTCCCTTTCCAGCTGCCTGAGCACTTCCCTCGAGCTGACTGCAGCCGGCACCCCTGGGACAGGGGGAGAATCTGCTGCTTTGGCCTTTCTTTCCCACCCTGCTCTCCTCTTCCTCAGCAAGTGGATCTGGCTCTGGGCTGCACAAAGCGTGCCCCGTTCCAGGGGCAACCACGGCTCTCAGAGCCACCTTGGAAACCCACCCACGCCCAAAGCTGGGCAATGTCCAGCAGGTCCCTGCACAGGAGCAGCTCCCCCGATGCTGGGAAAGCCTTGCCGTGGCTGGGACTTGTCTCTCATGGGTGCTAAAAGTGAGGAAAGGCAAAGGGAACTGGGGCTTTTCAGGCAAGAGCTGGGGAAGAGATGTTGCCTTGTAGCAGGGAATGTCAGCAGACTGGAGCCTGTTGTGTCAGGAGGCTTTGCTGGTGCCTGGATTTGCAGGTGCTTTGTGCTTGAGGTCAAGTGCAGGGCTGACAGAGACGTTTTTGCAATGAGATGTGTCAGGGTGTAAATGTCGCAGCCAGAGTCATTTTTGGGAAGGGGACGGTGCTTTCGGTGCTGCCAGGTGAGCAAGCCCTTGTCCTGGCAAGTGGAATTGCTTCATTTCTCTCTTGCTCTTGGTTGTTTGGAGGGGCACAGTTTTGGGGAGCACAACGTTTGCACCCCTGCCTTTCCCCATGTGTCCCTTGGATGTGCTTTTCCCACACGTCCCCCCTGCCTTCTGCTCTGTTCTGGCATCAAGATACTTTTTTCTAGAGATTCTTGTGCCTGGAAGCATTTCCAGGAGGAGGATTTGCTCTAGATGGGCTGTGCTGTGGGCATGGTAATGCCATGCTGATAGTCCATCAGTCCAGAGGAGCAGAGGGGAGGTTTAGGAGAGAGAGACAGATCGATGAACTCGTGCTCAGTGCTGGTGTGTGACTGTGGAAAGTGCCTGCTCTGGGTTTGTGCCAAGTGCTCTGCTCTTGTGCCAACAGCCCCCGTTCACCTTGGGCTCAGGGGCTCAGTCCCCATCTGGCCGAGGAAGCGCCTCAGTGCCTGACTGCTGCAATCTCACCCAGCAGTTCTGGCCCGGGGCTGTGCTGTGGCTGGGCAATCGAAGGAATGGCCCAGCTGAAATGCAGAGCAAGGCTTGAAATGCTGGAACACCTCTGGCCTTGCAGAGATGCCTCCTGGAGCTGGAAATCTGGGCTGCTGGCAAGGTGGGCTGCGTCAGGGACCCTGAGCCCAGGCTGGGTGCAGGTGCTTCTTCCCTTCCCTTTTGCCATTCCAGTGCAAGCAGTCTGTGGGGCAGGGATCACAAACTGGTCCCTGATGACTGAGGGGTTGGCTCTTCCCATCTCTGGTGTGTTCAGTGGCCATAAACAAATGCAGTTATCCCCAGGGATTTGAGCAGAGAAATCGGGTTTGGGCAAAGAGAGGCCAGAGGCGATGTGTGGAAATCTGTGTGGGTGTTTAGAGGTTCCTGCAGGGGCAGCTCCAGCACTGGATGTATCCCAGCCCTGCACCAGCCCCTGAGGGGGCTGGATGGAGAGGCCCATTTTGTAAAGAGCTGTCACACAGTGCTGGTTCTGGAGGCTGGGGAAAGCTGACCTGGGGGAGTGGAACCCGACTTCTCATTGCCCCAGGTGAGTTGTGTCTCCTCTGAGCCAGGGTGGGCTCAGTACAGACAATGTTGTTCTGCAGCTGCACCAAGAGCAGTGCAGGGGCTTTGTGGAGGAATTTGGGGTGGTTTCAATGTTCCTGGGAGAGAATTGGGAGACTTTGTCCTTAACCAGTGTGCACTGGAAATGTCTCCATGCCGGGGAAAAGAAGTATTGGAAAAGTGGCAACAAGTACGTGAAACACAAGAGCAGGGATGTGAATGACAAAATAAGATTTCTGAGATTTTGGACACTGAACCCAGTGGAAAACTTCAGTCCACTCAAAGCCAGGATTAATGTTTGCAAAGGTGGAGCAAAACGCACTTCAAGCTGTTGGCAACGAGCAAGAGCAGTGATCTCTGGGTTACTGCTGTATGTGCTGGGAAGAGCAGAACAGGAGCCATGATGCAGAGAGCAGAAGTGGGAATGACACAAGCTGTGGATCTTTCCTGTTAGTTGTGGGGACTGGGAGGATGCATTTGGACACTCTTGGCTAAATTACACCGTTTAGGTAGGTGAACAAGGCACTGCTGGGCTATGGGTTGGACCTGATGGTCTTAGAGGGCTTTTCCAACCTTAACAATTCCATGTTGCTATGATTCTAAGTACGAATCATTACAACATGAAATGCAGCCTGCAGAGGAGGGTGGACATTGCAAGAGAAGAGAGCAGAAAGGTGACACAGGCTGGCGAGACTCAACAGCAGCAGTCAGGAGGCTCCAAACGCAATCTGGGAGGCTGTATGTGCACACAGTGATGGACAGAGGCTGCTGCTGTGTGGGGACAGAGGACAGAATACACAGGCAATGAATTAACCAGGCTGAGGAGGTGGCTGAAGGAAGTCCTTATTTATGCCAAGGAGGTAGCCAGGAACGCTGCTGAGCTGGGAGCATGTGTGGATCTGCTGGAGGGTAGCGGGGCTCTGCAGAGGGACCTGGACAGGCTGGACCCACGGGCCAAGTCCAGCAGTGTGAGGTTTAACAAGTCCAAGTGCCGAGTCCTGCACTCTGGCCACAACAACCCCTGCAGTGCCACAGGCTGGGGACAGAGTGGCTGGACAGCGGCCAGGCAGAAAGGGACCCGGGGGGACTGATGGACAGCAGGCTGGGCATGAGCCAGCAGTGTTCCCACCTGGCCTGGATCCGGAATGGTGTGGCCAGCAGGACCAGGGCAGGGATTCTTCCCCTGTACTCGGCACTGGTGAGGCCGCACCTCGAGTGCTGTGTCCAGTTCTGGGCTCCTCAGTTCAGGACGGACATTGAGGGGCTTGAACGTGTCCAAAGGAGGGCAACAAGGCTGGTGAAGAACGGCTGAGGGAGCTGGGGTTGTTTAGCCTGGAAAAAAGGAGGCTCAGGGGTGACCTCATCACTCTCTACAACTTCCTGAAAGGTGGCTGTAGTCAGGTTGGGGTTGGTCTCCTCTCCCTGGCAACCACTAACAGAACAAGAGGACACAGTCTTAAGCTGCGCCAGGGGAGGTTTAGGCCGGACACTAGAAGAAAATTCTTCACTGAAAGAGTGATTGGGCACTGGAATGGTCTGCCCAGGGAGGTGGTGGAGTCACTGTCCCTGGAGGGGTTTAAAAAAAGCCTGGACGTGGCACTCAGTGCCGTGGTTTAGTTGATAAGGTGGTGTTAGGTCACAGGTTGGACTTGATGATCTCATAGGTCTTTTCCAGCCTAGTTCATTCTGTGATTCTGTGAGCTGCTTCCAATAAAACCTTGCACTGCCACGTTCTCCAGCCTTCATCCAGCAAGTGCACATCCCAGTGCACCATTTTGCAAAGCACTGTGTCACAGTGCGGTTCTGGGACTTATGGCAAGCTCACCTTTGGAGCTGGAACCAAACTCGTGGTTTCTCCAGGTATGTCTGGATTCCCAGGTGGAAGTACTTCCCAGCCTTCAAAGTTATTTTGCCCATTTTGCCACCCCGCAATATATTAGCAACAGGACTATGAATTTTCAACTGGTATTAAGAGCAAGTGGTTTCCATGGTATATTCTCCCCTCCCTGTTCCTGAGAATGAACATAGCAGAGGTTTCACATGTACAACAGGAATTTTCTTGGAAAGTCAGCAGGAAGTGGGCTCCTAAATCAAGCTCCTCTAGCAGAGGAGAAGCAAAGTGAAATGGTGAAAGCCAGCACAGACCAGGAAAATGAGGAGGGGTGAAACTGGTTTCATAAAGCTGTAGTAGGTAAAAAGGACTTTTCTAGTACATGGATAGAAATAGTTGGAGATAACCAGACTCATGATTGTATGTGAACACAAAAAATGCCCATATTGGGTCTCTGCTTTGGAGATCCTTGAGCTGTAACCATAGGGGGTGGGTTTCTTTTGGTGGAGAATTTAATTGCTGAAGGCTCCTTTCAGTACTGCTCAGGATGTTGTAGAGGCCTGTGCTATTGTGTGGCTATGGAGGTAACAACAAACTCACATTTGGATCTGGGACGAGACTTCTGGTTTTGCCAGGTACATTTATCATGATTTTTTTACTAATTAGCAAGTTTGTTAATACACAGCAAGATCTGGGGAATGGCAGCTGTCAAAGGCATTGTAGCCCACCTCAAGCAGTGGCATTTAGCTCAGGGCAGCTGTCCAAGCTGGCAGGCACATGCTTCCCGTGCTCCTCCTCCTCCTGGGATCAGCTAAAACAAAACCTGGTCCTGCTCTTCTGCAAAGTCACTCACGTGGATTTGTTCTCTCCTAAAGGATCTACCCATGCCACTTCCATTGGCCTCAAGAAAAGTCAGGGATTATATAGGTCAGACGGAAATGCATTGAAAAACAAGGGTGTTTATAATATTTACATTGCTGGCCAAGAGGCAGGGATGTGCACTCACAGCCCAGAAAGCCAACTCCATCCTGGGCTGCATCCCCAGCAGCAATGCCCAGGAGACTGAGGGATTGATTCTCCTCCTTCTGCTCTGCTCTGGTGAGACCCCACCTGCAGAGCTGTGTCCACCTCTGGGGTGCCAGCACAGGAAAGACATGGACCTGCTGGAGTGGATGCACAGGAGGGCCACAAAAGTGCTCAGAGGGATGGAGCAGCTCTCCTGTGAGCACAGGCTGAGAGGGATGGTTTAGATGGTTTAGCTTGGACAAGGCTCCAGAGAGACTTTATTTCATCCTTTCAGAACTTCAAAGTACTTTCAGACTTATAAGAAAGATGGAGACTAAGTTTTTAAAACAACCTGTAGTGACAGGACAGAGAGTAATGGTTTTAAACTAAAAGAGGGTAGATTCAAACTGGAGTTAAAGAAGAAATTTTTTTACTGTGAGGGTGGTGAAACACCAGCACAGGTTGCCCGGAGAGGAGGTACGTGCCCCATTCCTGGAAACATTCAAGGTCAGGTTGGGTGAGGCTCTGAGCAATCTTACCTAGTTGAAGTTGTCCCTGGTCATTGCAGGAGAGTTGACCTAGATAACCTTTAGAGTTCCCTTCCAATCCAAACCACTCTGTGGTTCTGTGCTTTAGAAAATTCCCACTTGGGGTGATTATCACCATTTTAGCTGGTCGTTGCTTGTATCAAAATACCACCAAGGAGCATTGCACTATAACATTTTTAATATCAGTGTTGGAAAGGGTTTGACTGCCTTTTAGCTGGATTATTTGATGTACGGACACTGTATTATCCACAAATACTGCAAGGGGATTCTGTTTGCCACTGGGACTTGCAGGTTTGCAGAGCTGTCGCAGCTGCAGGACCCTTTGTGATGCTCCAGGCACTGCACAGCTGAGAGACAGAGCGTGAATTCCCAAGAAATAGAGTTATCAGCCTGCCTGTGAGGCTCCAAGACCTAGGCAGGGGCACAGGTGCCACGGAAACCTGTAAGGACATAACTGTAACCAAGGCCAATGGGGTCCTCACAAAGGTTTCCTGGGTCACGTTGAGTTATGGGGATGGAGAGGGATATAACTGACATAGGAAAAAGAGTCCTGCTGGTGATCAAGGCACATGGGTAGTAAATACCCAGGAGAAAAGCTGAACTGAAAGGCTGTGGCCCTTAACTGCATGGCTGAGGGAGCTGGAATTTTAGGTGATGTTACAGGTGGAAAAGCAGATAATTCCTTGTATTGCCCCAAAATACATAACACCACCCAACCGTAACCAGGGAATGAATGAACATTTTTAAAATTTGATCTCTGTGTTTCTGATCCTGATGATTTTCTAGTAGATTTATTTGGTACTTTGATGGTGTCTTAAGTCAGCATGTTTCATCATTGCTCCCTGAAGTTATCCCCTGCTCTGGACTGTCTGTTGGCCTGGCTGCCAGCATGCACTGCAAAAACCTGCCCACATTTTTGTAGAGGCTGGCACCAGTGTGCCAACCAGGGATACACAAAACCCACGTTTGGAACTGGGACCCAACTTGTTGTTACCCCAAGTAAGTTGCAGCTTTCTCTTCCATATTAACCCCAGGACTAGTAAATCATTTGTTTGTTGGGTAGATGGACCAGGGATTTCATGGAAGCATATTCCAACTTCTTTTCAGCTTCCCTTGGCAAAAGCCAGTTGGAATAGAGATGCTGTCTTGGAATGCAAGGAGGGCTTGGCTGTGGTGTGGCAGTGACCCAGTGCTGGACAGAACAGTGAGAGAAGGTGGTGATGTCCAGGTTTAATAGTCATGGCATGGTGACTGGAGGGTCTTCTGACTAAGGGCTTAGAGACTGGATTTTCTAAGTCTTAGCCTAAGAGAATATGTAGTGATCCTTCTGTTTTTAAATCCATAACCATTGCATGATTCTAAGAATTTTTTTTCTAGAAACAAAACCTCTGCCATATAGAATTGAAAACTTGATCTGGCAATTGAAAACCAGTCTGATTCTGGAAGAAAATGCATGGAAAAGCATTTTGTGAAAATGACAAAGGTTCTCAGGAGGTGCATAAGCGGCCACTTGAGTCTTTTTGTTTCCAGGAAATTGTCACACAGATGGGTTAATCCATCTCAGTCACCCATGAGAGAGTGGATTAGATAAGCAGAATTGCTCCTTCTGACTCCCAAAAATCTTTTCTTAACGTTGTTGAAAGGAGCAGCAGAGGAAATCGTAGCAATTCTCTCCTGTGGTTTAGATGGTGCATGAGTAGATCCACACGTGAACACAAACAGGGTATTGTTTCCCAATAAGAAATATAAGAAAAATTAATCTCATTTTTTCTGCATGTGAACACATGCTAAAAGCCCAGGATTTGTCCTGGTTTGATACTAGAGAACAATTTATTCCATTGAGCACTTGATTTCTCCTCATAGACTGGGTATCTTCCTCTATTAATTCACTGTTACTTTTGGAACAGTGGGAAATCTTTTCCTTAAAGAGTTTGTGAGAAAGACTTTGGATGGTTTTGATAGTTTGACTTCCCCAAGTATAATTCCAGAGGCAAAAACAAACACATTTTTTGGAAGGAGACCAGAATGCTGCCTGAACTGTGTCAGTGAAGCAGCATATTCACATTTGCCAACACGGAATCTTTCCTCAGTCTCTGCACTTTGGATGACTTGGCCAATGCTGGACTAGGACCTGCTTCTGCTACCTGTCTCCAGACAGAGTCTAGAAAGTCTAGGAAGGGTTCCAGTCCTAAATGTGTTCATCTAGTTTTGCTGTAGCCACCCCAGCATCCAGCTGGGAATGGAACAAATGAGGAACATTTATTTCAGTGATAAAGAAGAATTTGACACACTTTCTAGACTTTCCCCATGGAACGAAATTAAAATTTCTTCATCTGGGAGCTAAGGTGTCTTCAGTATTTCTACAACATGACAGATTTCACAGAGGACCTCTGGTAGACCTTTTGGAGCATGCATTGGAGGGCAGACAGGAAGCATCACTGAAGTGCTTGTTAATTCGTTGGAGATGCTCCTCTGGGGGTCTGTATGAGTGTGCAGGGGATACAGGTGTCCCCAGAGTGGGGCAATAGCTCCAGGCTGACTCCAGCTGTGGAACATCACGTCTCAGGCTGAGGAGTGGTGAGAGCACCAAAGATTCTGTCACACCAGTTCCAGTCTGACCAGAGATGTAGGTAGTTTGCTTTGGAAGGAATGGAGAATGTGATCGTTTTCTGCAGGATACCAGCTGGGAATTAAACCAGTTCAGGATTTCTGCTGCAGCTTGGTTGGAGGGAAGGACAAAAAGAAAAGGGCACAGGTCTCAGTCTGATGTTGGAACAGGGTTCTACTGCTCTCTCCCTGAAATCAGCCTCTAGTTGGCTGTCTCTGTGTACTGGGCAGGAATAGCATTCCAACAGCTCCTGCTCTTCCACCTGGAAGACATCCTTCAGTAAAGATAAAATTAGGCAGCATGGAAAGCTCAGAGTATCATTATTTACTTCTCACTCTTTCCTGTAAATAGAGGGCATAAATATACAACACCTCCAGCACATGCACCAGCTCATTAAGACAGAATAAGAGGTCCCAGTGCTGTGGTTAGAGTGGATGGTATTTACCAAAACTATCTGCAAACTTTCACAGCAGTGGGCAAATACACAAAGGAACTTACGGGAACTGAACTGCAGCACCAGAACAGAGGCAGCCGCCACTCTGAGTAAGAACAGGAAACTAATATTTTGCAAAACTGCTGAAGCTTCCTGTGGAAAGCAGGCTTTATTGTTTTATGTGTTCAAGATCAAAGCCTTGCACAGATTGAAAGGGAGAAAAACACCCTAATTTGGAGAGGTGGATACTTACCTCTTCAGAAAGCACAGTACTCATTAGGACAGAGAAGCAGAGCAGCTTGATAAATTCCTCCCCTTCTCTTTCATTTCCCTGTACCCAAGGCAATGATCTACCCTGGCTCATCTGTATTTTATACAGGGATCTGTCATCCAGCTTTTTACCAGCTCCTGCCTTTCTCTCCCTAACAAACAATCACTGAAACCTATTTCCAAAACAATGACTGGGAGTATGGGAGGTGGGGAGTGGGGTTAAGGGAGTCCCAACATACATCAGGCTGTATTTCTGCATAGTTGGCAAAGAGTCTCGTCAGGTTCTTCAAAGCCAAGACAAAGATAGAATGGATGAATTACAATTCAGGAGATGGGCCAGAGAATGAGCCCTTGGGCTTTGGGATTATTTTTCTGAGATCATACTAATAGAGAAGTATGGCTATTTCTCTAAGGTGGCAACAGCTGTGAATGGAACAGATTAAGAACATTTATTTTGGTGATAAAGAAGATTTTAAGACACTTTCTAGACTTTCCCCATGGGAAGAAATGAAAATTTCTTCATCTGGGGGCTAAGCTGTCTTCAGTATTTCTACAATATTTATCAGTGAGGCATGTGACCAGAAAGGAAGCAAAGATTAATGTAAACTCTCAGTCCTACACAAGAACAATTAATCAGTTTATAAATGGGAACTGAAGCTCTCACAGAAATCTGTAAAGGCCAAAGGAAAATGCAGCCACAGGGCTGCTGAGAGCCCCAAATCTGCATTGTAGCTACACTATGTCTGTAATGATATTTCACCCAGAAATGAGAGCGCTGCAGTGTCCAGAACATTTTACTGTTAGCCATGAACAAAGATTTAGGAACGCTCCTTCTCATAGAATCAGATGAAGTGTATCTTTAGAGTACAAGTTTATAAAGTTAAATATGCAAAAAAGGGTTTAACCACAGGTTGTGTTTTGATATGTGTGGAAAATCCCAGTCTGACTGACTTGCTAGCAGAGTTTGAAGCAAAAAACCAGTAATGAGCCCCAGGTGTCTTATATCTGCAGCCTTTAGTGCCTCAAACCGCTCTCTGCAGGGAAAAATTTTGTAAAAAATTTTGGTACTGCACTGTCAAGCAGTGGAACATAATGAAATATTTGTTTGCTTCGCCCTTCTTTCCCTGAATGCAACCCCGTGTTCCTACTTTGCCGTGGCTTCTCGAGCTTCTGCTGTAGGAGCACCGTCAGCAGACTGGCGGTAAATGTGGACACCCTTCAGGTTTAGTGGTTTATCCAGTGCCCCTCAGGACACAGGGAGGAAGTGGGATTTTGCATTTGCTGGATTTGACTGAACACTTGCAGAAAAAGCAGAATGGCCCTGGGCTGTCTCAAGAATCACAAAAGCACAGAATGGTTTGGGTTGGGAGGCACCTTAAAGACCATGTTCCAACCATGGGCAGGGACGCCTTCTGCTAGGCCAGGTTGCTCACGTGCTCTCTCCACCTGTTACACACGTCCCTGGGTGCAGCCAGGCCAAGCTGCCAGGCTGCAGAGCAGCGTTCAGCGAGCTGTCACTGAGAGGAATGGCCGGGTGAGATATGCACATCCAGGGTGGGGATGTCCACAAGACTTTTCAGATGCTCCAGGAATTCTGCCTGGCCACTCTGTGCCTCCCACATAACATAAGTCAAAAGAAGTAGCTTCTGCATCATCTGCTGTAGATGCTTTGGTTCTCTAAAGGTGTCCTAGCACAAGATCCCAATGATCTTCCCACTGGAATAATGGAGAAACCTGCGTTTCTAAGTGTCTGTATGTCAAGACTGAAGGAACTATGAATGTGTAGTCTCACCTAATGACTCTTCTTTTCTCCACTTGCAGAAGTCACTCCATCTCCCTCAGTCTACAGGCTGACCTCTAAAGATGACCAGGGTTTGGAAATGTGCCTCATCACAGATTACTCCCCTGAAAAGCTCGCTTTTAACTCGGCTGAGCAGCACACATCCGCTGTCGTGGCGGTGGCAACTGCTGAGAACCATGAGGAATCCAGCTACCTGTCAACCTACTGGGCCAAGAGGGATGAGATGCAGTGTGGTGCCAGCCACGAGGGCTTTGGAGAACTGGAGGGCGAGGACCCTGAGAGCGGTAATGGCATTGCTGGGTGTGCGGGGGGTTGGGGGCACTCTGGGCTCTGTGCTGTTGGTGTGAGCAGGACTGGGTTGCAGCTCCCAACCCTGCGAGCCGTGCTCTGCTGTGGTCCCACAAGGAATGTTGCCTTGTTGCCTCTGTTTTCTCTCTCCTTCCTTCTTGGTGGAAACAAGATTAAGGTTCAGTAGGCTGGTACAGTCACAGCAGAGAGATCTTAAAAACACACTGTGGGGGGATAGAAAGCTTGAAATTCCTTTGTCCAATGGAACACTGAAGTTTAGTTAGATCATATTTTATGCTTGCCCTGAAAAAAGGAGAAAAGAGTGTTTATGGGAGGGTTCGTTGGCCAGAAACTCTAATTTAGTCCTTCTAAGCAGAGTTATCTTTATAGACCTCTGAAGAAGTACATTTTTGTTGCTAAGCAAATGTATTGTTACTCTCTGCAGGTGCCAGTGCTGTCTGTGTCACAGGGCTGTCCCTACACTTCAGGACAGGTATGTAACACAGCATTTTAGGGGAAAAGTCTGGCCTGACTAAAGTAAATGCCTTCCCATGTTTTTGCTGATTTTCCCCGCTTGCAGAATTCTTTTTGAAGCAAAAGGTCAGACTGGAAATTTCCAAAAGGGCCCCCACAGGCTTTAAACATCAAGGCTGAATGTCATGGTGTTAATGCAGCCTTCCAGATCCAAGCTGATAATTTTATGCAGCCAGTGCAGCCAGTGCCCACATGCTCTTGCTCTGACTCACCACAGAGCTGCTGCCCACCACAGAGTGACTCCAGCTACTGGGATGAGTCAGCACTGCCACATTTCAGACTTCAGAAGAGCTGGGTTATTTTTGGGTGCAGAAACACGCAATGAAGCAATAGCTGAGCAGGTGGTTTCTGCGGCTGTGCTCGGGGTTCACTAAAGCTGGGGTGCACCTCTGCCCCAGCTCACGGCTGGGGAGGGGTCGGGGCAGTGCTGCAGCCCAAGGATCTGCTGGTGGTGCCACTTCAAAGAGCAGAGCTCATGCCTGAGCCTGCCCCGCTCACAGAACAGCTGTGCTCTTGCAAATCTTTCCAAAACACCATTTCAGGAAAACACTCACCAGTAAACACGGCTGATTTGGTCGCCGTTCAGCTCTCTGAAAGGCTTTCAATGATAAACATACAATCAGTTTTTGCTGACAGCTCGAAACTTCTCCAGGATAGATCAACGTATTTCCAAATACAAATGGCTTTGTAACTTCAGATTAATATAAAACTCAAATACAGTTGTGTTCTATGATTAAAATCAAAATTGCTTTCCCCCTGCCCATCTTTAAAAAAATTTAGAGAGAGAAAGGAGGGCTGCCTCCAGCATCCTGGGTTCACAATGCACAGTACTTAAAACCAGTTAGATGGCTGGCAGAATGGCATATTGGATAATTAAGTGGACGCTGAACAGAAGAAATTAAAGTCTCTCAGTCCTGCTCCCTATCTCACTTCCTGTCCTACCAGCTGACTCCACCACACAAACAGAGCAACCTCATTAAGAAGGGCTTTTAAGTCTGTCTGGAACACGAGGATGTCTCAGTGCTCTTGTGACTCTCATTTTCTGTTTTTTTCCAGATGAACAATTGAACACACTGTCTTTAACACAGCTGGGCCTCAAAATAGTTTTAATGAAAGGAATAATTTTTAATGTGCTGATGACGATGCTTATGTGGAAGAAAAAAAAAGTGAGTATGCTTGGGGAGTTCTGAAAACATCTGTCAGAAAACATCTGGATTGTTTCTTCAGCTATGAATGCTCCTTCTCTCTGGAAGAGCTGTTCATGCAATCTGTCCATACTTCTTTTGTCTGCCAACAGTAAAATCCCTCCATTCCTTTGGCCATACCATTTTCACCCACCCCTCAAGTTCTCTTCCTTCTCCATATGCAATTTTTTTTTCTTTCAAGACATTTCTGCCTTCTCTTTCTACATCCATCCCTTCCCTTGCCTGCATTCATCCATCAGATTTATCCCCTCATCTGTCTCCAGCTGGGAAAGTTTGATGGTTATTGACTTTAATATAAATCCTAATCTATTAGTTTTTGCCCAGTGTCTCTTTCTTCTCTTTCTCTTGCCTGGACACTTCAGCTCTACAACTGCAGCTGCAACTGTAACCCAAATAATGATTTAACATCCCTTTGTTTTTGTTACAGGACTGAAAGTAACCAGGTGGTGCAGTCCTGAAGTACCAAAAACTCTGCTTTGAGACATCGTCGTGAGCAAGAGGGAGCACAGGGATATTCCTTGTGCAAGGGACATCACCTGCTGTTTACATATCACACCAGCCATTATATTCTACGTTGCTTGATTTGCATTGCTATAAAACTACTCAAAACGAAACATTTCCAGGATTCTGCCCTCCAGATGCCTGGGTCATTCACCACACAGCGCCTCTTTCGCATGAAGCAGACTTTGCTGTAATTATACATTGCCAAACATCGCTGTTACTTGCATTAAAATGACGACTTCTGCCTGGAGCAGAGCTGTTTGTTAAAAACTGCAAGCTAAATATCACCTGAACGGGATTTTTTCCTGTTTTGGTAGCTTTAGGGTATTCATGTCTTTTAGGGTTCACCCCCCAGACACCTTTTCAGGTGTAAATGAAACACTTTGAAAAGCAAACGGAGACTTACTCAGGATGAACTGTCCTGCCACCTTGATCAGAGCAAGGCATCCCTTTTTTTTCCTGAGAGATATACTGCAGGTCTCCTGGAAGTCCCAAATTCAGTGAAACTGTCACTTCATTATCACAGAGAAAAAAAAAAGAAAAAGAATATTTTTTATTACTTTTTAAAAGTCTATCTGACCATCTTCTTAATTTAAATCATTTTAAGATTTGGTTTTGTGTTTAGTAAAAAATACGAACCACTTTTGTTCTTTTTGTTTACCTCTAACAACCTGAGATTTCCCAAGTTCGTTGTATAACAATTGCATAAAAATATACTGAAATATTTACCCGTCCACGCGTGCCCACCTTGGAACAGTGCTTGTTGTGATATCTGTATGCTGCTAATTCATGAACTGTACTGGCACCCACAAGAAGTCTCGGCATTTCTTTAGGCTGTTATCAAACAATTCTTACCAAAAAAAGAGAAACGTGTTTGTCTTTTGTATTTGTCGTTCGAGGCATTGCTTCACCCTTTCAGCTGAGCTTTGGGGTGAAGGAGGGAAGGGGTTGGATCCACCACAGAGGGTGGGAACAAAGTCCTTCTCCAGGATATCTGTGCTGTGTCCCTGTGAGGGCAGTGGGGAGGGAGGGAAAGGGGGGAGCCCCTCTTCCCCAAGCGTGAAGACAACATAAAACATGGCTTAGCCACAGTGAGGGGGATCCAGGTTCCTGGAGGCGGATTGCTGCTGCTGCTGTGGGGGACACAGGACCCTGAGGTGTCCTGTGCCCAAGTCCCCCCCTCCCGAGTGTCACTGCAGCACAAGGCACCTGCTTTGCAGCGATGACGCCAAGGGACCCTCTTTGCCTCCTGGTTCTGTCTGTCCCTGGCAAGTCTGGAAGGGAAATGTTCTCCTTTTGTGACATCAATTTCTCCAATGTCTTCTGAAGCCCCAGAGGGGTTTCTCTGTGGGGGAGAGAGGAGAAGTATGCTCTGACAGAAACACACCCTCCCTGCAGAGCTTGAACCCGGCCTGTACCTCACACCAGTGCCCAAACCCAGTGGCAGGAAAAGCCTCACTGGATCAGTGGGGGTGGCTGTCCCTCACCCAGCTGGACTCACAGCCTTCACCAGGAGCTGGTTTGGAAAGGGTCGTGATTCAAACACTTTTAGCCAAAAGCCCTGGTGCTTCCTGTGGGAGAACCACGCCAGGATCTGACCCCACACTGCTGAGCAGCAACACCACAAAGCTTCCCTGGTCTCCTGCCTTGGTCCTGCACCTGACCACCGGGCAGGTGACCTGTCACAGGGTGACAGAGTTACTGACCCCTCCTGCCAAGGAACAGCTTTAAGCTTTCCGTGTCTATTGCCCTGATTATTTTATAGTACAGATATTCAGGGACTTGTTCTCCTCTCTCCCTTGACACGACCATCATTCTCATCTCTCTCCGGCTGTAGGAAGCCCACGGCTCCTTAAGTGCCGGATTCCAGGCAGCTCTTGGAGCCTACATTTCACTCATGATGAAATCTGCCATGTCACTGGGAAACAGCCTGAAGAAGCTGCCTAAACCATATTTGAACTACAAAGCAAGTCACTGCATTTCACAGATTTCCAACCGATTAACCTCATTCCAGAAACTTTCAGGAATGTGGAAGAAAACTTTCCATACTCATTTACCTTTAGCATCACTTTTTAAAATTAATATCCATCATAAATTTTTTATGTTGCACTTCAAACCCATTCCCAGATGAAAGGGCAAGAGTTAAGGACTGTGCTGCCTCTGTTTCCACTCCTTGGTCTTTCCTCTTCCAGCTGAAACTGACCCCAGGGACAGGATTTGCCAAGGGAGAGATGAGTTAAACGTTTTGACTAAAGTGGCTCCTGGCATGTGACCTGCAAAGCACTGGATTTGCAAGGTCTACTTCAAAGACACTTTCAGATATCAGGCTGCCGATCTCCCACCACCACAACGTGCCCCCCCTCCCCCTTCCCTGCACTTTCTTGTTTATTTCGAGATATAAAAACCGCAGAGAAAAGCAAAGCCAGGAAATAACACAGCAGGACAAGAGCTGGAAAGGGGCTCATGGCCCAGGTGGGGCAGGAAGAGGCCACAGCACGAGTTCCATGACGCCACAGCCGAGATCTGGGTCACCACTGATGCTCGTCTGTGCCTGACCACAAAAACCACTTCCTCTGGAAAGTGGAGCACAACTGGGGAGGGGGTGCAGGGCTGGGGTGGCACGTGGCAGGGAGGGGGAGAAGCTGTGGAAAAGAACAGCAGACGTTAGACCACAAGCCAAAGTGGAATGAGGTTAAAACATTCTCCCCTCCTACCCCTCACCACAGCCTGCACTTGGGGAGTTGTTTTGGGTACAGCAGGAAGGAGTGAGCTATGTATAGAGTGGGCAGGGAAAGGAGGGGAGAAATGCTTTATAAAGTGTGGTGGGGAGAGCTCTTAGAGTTGTGCCAGATTTCTGAGTTTGCTGATAGATCTCTGCACCATTTTATAGATTGAATCTGTGCAGAAAAATCCTTCCACTTCTCCTGACCCGGATGAGAAGGAAGGATGAAGGGGCAGGCCAGAGTCCTCTGACAGTGTCAGGGAAGGAGGTTTTGCACGGTCCACCTTCAGCATCCTCTCCCCTATGTCACCTCCTGTCCTGCTGTGGGTAGGAGATGAATTTGCGTGTTTTCTCAGGGTTTTGTTGGAGAGAATATCCTGCCCGATATTTGTCACCTGTCATCAAACACGGCCCTGAGCACAAACCATCCTCTCTTATTTTCCTCCTCCTCCTTGTGCAACCAGGGACCCGAGTGTGGATTTTACAAGGACCAGAGCTTGAAGGTATCAATGGACTTGTTGAAGCTTATTCCAATGGGGGAGGAGCTCTGATAGGACTTCGATTTATCGTAGATTCACAGAATCCCAGAATGGTTTGATCTGGAAGGGACCTTAAAGAACAACCAGTCCCACCCTCTCCCATGGGCAGGGACACCTTCCACTATCCCAGGCTGCTCCAAGCCCTGTGCAACCTGGCCTTGGACACTTCCAGGGATGGGGCAGCCACAGCTTCTCTGAGCAACCTGTGCCAGGGCCTCCCCACCCTCACAGGGAAGAACTTCTTCCCAATATCCCATCCAACCCTGCCCTCCCGCAGTTTGAAACCATTCCACCTTGTCCTGTCACTACATCCTTTGTGAAAAGTCCCTCTGCAATTCCACTTTCCCTCAAGAATTCCACTGTCGAGCTAATGGTGACTGGAGGAATCGTAAGCAGGTTAGAAGCAGGAAAAAGGGGTGGGGGGAAAGATCCTTCACAGCAAAGCCTCGCGTGTCCCCTCGCTCGGCCCCCGTGCAGTTCCGAGCAGCGGCCACGGGAGGGCCCAGCCCGGGGCCCGAGCTGAGCATCATCACCCACCACGGACTGCTGCTCCGTGCTGCTCCGGCTGGGAAAGAAGAGCTGGCTGGATCCTTTACCATCCCTGCACCCTGCGAGTCCCTGCCTGCTCTCCCAACGCTGCTGCCATTGCAAACAAGCCCAGAAGTGGCGGTGCTGGCATGAGTTCTTTGTTCCTGACACAGACCCAGATTCCCTCCTCCAGGACAGTGAAGACCCTGCTCCCTCACACCTCACAGCCCGTGTTAGGCAAGAGATTTGGGATCCCCAGGTTTCAGACTTTTTCAGGTTTAATTGCTGCAGCGCAGCTGGAAATGTTTAAAAGGTGATAAACAGGAGCCAGAATAGAATTCCGAGAGGTTGAAGCCATCAGAGACCCGAAGTTCCATCTCCTCAGTGCAGCACACAAACATTTCCATGCCACGGAGTCTCAAGGCTCTCGAGGTTTTACCTCTCCAGTGTTTCAGCTGCAGAGAAAACCAGACAAGCACGAAGCAGAATCAGTGTGAGGACAGAACCTCACACATGAAGGTTCTACAGAGACCTGAACAGGCTCGATCGATGAGCAAAGGACAATGGCGTGAGGTTCAAGGCCAAGTGCTGGTCCTGCAGTGGGGTCCCTGCAGCTCCAGGCTGGGGGAGGAGTGCCTCAAGAACTGCTCAGCAGAAAGGGACGTGGCAGTGCTGGCTGACAACTGGCTCAACATGAGCCAACAGTGTGCCCAAGTGGCCAAAAAGGCCAATAGCAACCTGGCTTGTATCAGGAACAGTGCGGCCAGAAGCGATCACCCCCCTGCACTCGGCATTGGTGAGGCTGCAGCTCGAGTGCTGCGTTCAGTTCTGGACCCCTCACTTTAAAAAAGGACTTTGAGGGGCTGGAGTGTGTCCAGTGAAGAGCAACAAGGCCCATGAAAGGACTAGAAAACACTTCTCTTCTGAGGAATGGCCGAGGGAGCTGGGGTTGTTTAGTGTGGAGAAGAGGGGGCTCAGAGGGGGTCACATCACATCTGTGACAGGGTGCAGTGAGGTGGGGTCCGTCCCCTGTGCTGTGCCTGCAGTGAGAGGACCAGAGGAAATGGCCTTGAGCTGAGACAGGGGAGATTCAGGTCAGATCAGGGTGGTCAGGCACTGGAAGGGGCTGCCCAGGGAGCTGGTGGAGTCACCACCCCTGGGGTGCTCAGGAGGCACCTGGATCCGGCACTGGGTGATGTGGTTTAGTTACAGTGGCAGCGCTGGGTGAATGGTTGGACTGGACCACCTTGAAGGTCTCTTCCAACCTTGATTCTGGCGATTCTGACGGGGGAGCTTCTCCACGGCCCCAGAGCAGCTCAGCTGCCGCTCTGAGGCCCTGCCAGCTTGGCAGTCCACCCCAGCATCCTCGTGTTTACCAGCACATCAGAGTGCAGGGTCACTGACACTGCGGTGGGGTGGCTGTATCACCCACAGCTCCTAGTGAGCCTCTAAGTCCAGCTGGGACATCCAGATGTGGCCCACGTGTCTCTGAGGGATGTGGGAGGGGTTGTGGAAAGCTGGGTACACCTGGGGATGTGCTGGAGGACACCTCCTTCCCTTTGTGACCACTAACCACAGCCTCATCTGAATTTTCCACAGCTCTGAAGCCCAGGGGCACACTGGAAACAGACTCTGTAAGATCCAAAGGCAGGAAAGAGGGAGATGAAAAGGGTGGACGACAACTGAGTTTCCATGATCACTTGTTTCCTGCTTCCCTCCAAAACTGGGGCACAGAAATAAAGCCTGCTGGGTAGAAGGGAAGGGAGAGAGGTAAAACCAGGGAGTCATGCCTGAGAGGGAACTTGGATGCAGGAGAAGCTCTGTATTTGCCACCAATATGGAGAAAGCTGCAGTGTCATAAAGGGTTTTATTGATGGAAAGGATCACTGTTACACAATGAGGCTCCAGACCCCTCCACAGGACACTCTGGGGGGGGAAATCTCGAGCCCTGTGTCCCCTTCCTCCACCAAGGAAGAAGGTGAGAGTGCGCTGGGCACTTCCCTATGCCAGGCTTTGCCATCAGGAGCAGTACAAGACCTGGAAAGAGAGCAGGCAACAGGAGCAATGTTACTGCAAAGCAGAGGGGATGAAATTCCCCCAAGCCCCAGTGATCCTGTGGCCCCTTGCAACAGCAACAACAGGGCATGTCCTCCACTTCCCAACACCCAACTGTCCCTGTCCCCAGCTGCCTCATCTGCAAAGAAACTCCAGACTTGGACCCCAGCCACACCATGGCCTCTGAAAAGGACAACCCTCACAGAGCCCAGGACTTCGAGCTCCCAAAGCTTCTCCTGCAAGGAAGAATGGGGAATCTCTCTCATAAGAGAGATGTGGGTAGGTTTCTGTAACAGTCCTAGTTAAACTCTTAAATTATAAATGCCAAAAAGCATATGCTCAAGACCAGAAACCCATAAATCCTCACTCTGTGCCAACCCAGAGGACAACCTCAGCTATGCCTGGCCAAGAGGAAGCTGGGAGCTCAGGGGACTCCTGGATTCACTCTCGTTCTAGTTCTCCCCCAAAATCACTGCAGTCCTGTGGTCGCCCCTTTTGTGACCCCGGAGATCAGTACCTGGCAGCCTCTCCCAGAGCTCAGCCAACAAAATTGATGACGACGAGATGGAGAATGGTGTTGGCAAAGAGGAAATCAGCAAAGGCCCGCTCTGGTGAAATGCCCTGGAACTCGCCCTTGTTCTGGGGGTTGATCTGGATCCGGAGGCAAACTGCACAGCAGAGAAAGAATGAGCCATCAGTGAACACAGAGGAAGTCGTGGTGGGAAGCACAGCCTTCCTGGGGCAGCCCAGCCCAGTCAGGGTCACTGTTCTACCAGGGGAAAGTTACTCCATCGTTACTACAGACGAGCAGGACACTGGCAGGGAATTTGCACGGGGCCATCATGGGCTCAGTGCTCCCACAGCACCACGCACACCACAGGCTGCCAAAGTGAGTCCTGAGGGGAACTGGCTCAGGGCAGGACTGGACTCACATAACAGCGTGGTTATTCCTATGTCCTCCATTGGGCGTGTTGGAAACACGGATTGATCTGGGTTGGAAGGGACCCTAGAGATCATCTCATTCCAACCCCAGAGACACCTTCCACTATCCCAGGCGGCTCCAAGCCCCATCCAACCAGGTCTTGGACATTTCCCAGAACTGAGACAGTCACAGCTTCTCTGGGCACTCTGTACCAGGGCCTCCCCACCCTCACAGAGAAGAATTCCTTCCCAATATCCCATCTAACCCTGCCCTCTGGCAGTGGGAAGCCATTCTCCCTTGTCCTGTCACGCCAAGCCCTTATCCCAGGTCCCTCTCCAGCTGTCTTGGAGCACCTTTAGGCACTGAAAGGGGCTCTGAAGTCTCACCGCAGCCTTATCCTCTCCAGGCTGAACGCTCCCAGCTGTCCCAGCCTGTCAGCCCCTGTGCTGGAGAGGGCTGCACAGAAACAGGGTGGGTTTGGGGGTATTCTGGGGAGCAGCACCCTACACGTGTCACTGCTGGACTCTCGGTTTCACCGAGCCCCTTGGCTGCAAGGACACCTGGCGGCACAAGGATCCGGGCCGGACCCGCAGGTCCAGAGCTGCCGGGGAGCTCCTGCCCCGCCGGGAGCAGAACGGGGAGCTCGGGGAAGGGCGGGGGGTGCTGAGGGCACCGGGGGCTCCCCGGCTGCCGGGGCAGCTCTGAGCGCCGCTCCAGGACACCCGCTGCTTTCCAAGGATCCCCGCGATGCCCGCGGCCTGCGGGCGCGGCGGGGGCAGGCTCGGGGTAACCCCAACCCGCGCTGTGGCTGTGAGGGGGACCGCGGGGCCGGCACTGACCGCCCAGGATGAAGCTGCCGACGGCGGAGATGAAGCCGCTGAGGAAGGAGTTGAAGGGGAAGGTGCCGACGCCGAGGCAGTAGCCGAACTGCAGCGCGCCGGTGAGCAGCACGTAGAGCAGGAAGGCGTCCAGCGCCTTGAGGCGCCCGGCGGTGCCGCCGCCGTACTCGGACAGGAAGCGCCGCGCCACGGCCCGCACCGAGCCCGCCATGGCCGCGCCGAGCCCCGCGCCGCCCTTCCGCACTGCGCATGCGCGCACCGACGTGGCGGGAAGCGATAGGGGGACCCGCTACGGCTGGCGCATGCGCAGCGGGCTACACGGAGGCCGCGCCCCTGATGCTTTCCAAGAGCCAATAAGAGCCCAGAGCCGCCTGTTGCTGGGCAGATTAGGGAGCCTTTCCTGCCAAGGGCCAATGAGAGCCCAGCGCTGCGGGGAGCGGCGGCTGCCCTCGGGCCGGGCCCTGCCTGAGGCGGCTCGGCTGAGGGGCGGGCGGGGGTCTCCGGCTGAGGGATTGTCCGGGGGTCGGGCGGGGGTCTCCGGCTGAGGCACT
>VZTI01001171.1:127747-151618 GCA_013397865.1 Struthidea cinerea | reverse complement strand
TTTTGGTGTGTTTTATTTTACTGCAGTGGGGGCCTGTCCTTAAAAAGCCAGGAGAGCCTTTTCCCTGCTGTGCAGAGCGGCCAGATGGGAAGTGCAATATCCCGCTGCCCCTCATTACCGGGCCCTCGGAACGGCTCCCCCCTTCCCACATGTGACCATATTAAAGTGGCCTTTGCAGCGTTTCCCTCCATATAAAACTGTCTTCACTCCTGTGGCCCAGCAGTTAAAAGGGAACTCCAGCTGCAGGCAGGAGGCTGAAATTAAAGGCTTTGCCCTGGTCTAAATGGAAAATGGATATTGCTTCCCCTATCCAGGGCCGGGAACAATGGGGCTGCGGCTCTGGGCCGGGGTAATGGCCTGGTTTGCGGGGAGGAAGGAGCGGAGAGGAGGGGTTGGGTGTCTGCCTCGGAGGAAGGGGGAAAAGGGGGAATCTCACCTATTTTCCTCGTGGTTAACCCTTCCATGGCCGGTGGGGGAGCGGGAGAGGCTGTGCCAGGAGCCTGGGACGAGCAGCGGCTTCTGCGCCAGAGCTGAGGCAAAGCCTCCAGCACCTTCCCCTGGAGAGAACTGGGTTTGAAACAGTTCCCCCTGGAGAGAATTGGGTCTAAAACAGTTCCCCCTGGAGAGAATTGGGTCTAAAACAGTTCCCCCTGGAGAGAATTGGGTCTAAAACAGTTCCCCCTGGAGAGAATTGGGTCTAAAACAGTTCCCTCTGGAGAGAATTGGGTTTGAAACAGTTCCCCCTGAAGAGAATTGGGTTTAAAACAGTTCCCTCTGGAGAGAATTGGGTTTGAAACAGTTCCCTCTGGAGAGAATTGGGTTTGAAACAATCCCCCTGGAGAGAACTGGGTCTAAAACAGTTCCCTGAAGTTCTGATTGCCATGTGTTCCTTGTCCACGTGTTCCTTGTTGTCCGTGTGTTCCCTGTTGTCCCGAGCAGGCCTGGCCGGACGCGGCGGAGCTGGGGAAGTCGTTGAATTTGTTGGACCCCGATTTCAAACCTTTTTACCCCCCGCCTTGCTTTTGCTTTGTAAATTTTTGTTGCTTTCAAAGTTTGCTTTAAATTAATTACCTCAGGGGAGGAGGGGAGAGCGGGAAGGGAGAGCTGGATCTTCCATGGCCCTTTTCCAGGCGGGGTTTCTGAGGCCCTGCCTGGTCCTTGGTTGGGAGTCATTTCATGGGATCATGGAATGATGCGGCTTAAAAGGGACCTTAAATCCCATCCGGTGCCACCCCCTGCCACCTTCCACTATCCCAGGCTGCTCCAAGTCCAGCCTGGCCTTGGGCACTCCCCGGGATGGGGACTCCACAACCTCTGCCGACCTCTGCAGACTCCTTTCCTTTGGGATTCCCTTTGCTGGTGCTTCTTGGCCTCCCTCCTCTTCCCCGGGTCTCGATTAATTAGTTCTGAGGTGCTCGACTCCGAGCCCGTTAAATCAGGAGGGAACCATGCCCTGGTGCTGGATGCGAGCCCTGCAGTGCCCGAAAGGTGCAATTCCCTGTGAAATCCGGGATTTGATCCCTGCAGAAGGAACGGGTGGCTGCTCCTTTATCCGGGACACAGGTCGGGCCCGGGGCTGGGTGGAGAGAGCCCAAACCCTGCCCGGCTGGGCCGGGCCGGTGGGAGGAGAGGCCTCTTCCAGCCACTCTCTCTTCCCCCCACGCAATTCCCGCTCCACTTCATCTCCTTGTTTTCGGTATCGAGGGGGTGTTTACAGTCAACAAACAGGAGCCTCCTGTTTGATCCCAGCCCGGCAAAGCTCTCCCCGCCGAGCACCTGCGAACATCCACGGGCTCCGTGAGATTTGTTGGGAATATTTACGTTTTCCGAGCGGAGCGAGTCGGGCTCTTTGTGCCTCATTAGTGGCCACCGGGGCTCTCTTATCGGCACCCATCTCCGGGGCGTGTTGGGGTTATTTTCTGAGCTGCTTTTCTTGGCTGCGCCTCCCTCGCTGGTGGGAAGCTCGCTGGTGTTTGTTGAAGTGCTGGACAGCCGTCTCTCCCTAAAAAAACCTGCCTGTTTCAGCCGATTTTGGGGCAAACAAAAGGGTGACTTTTAAGGTTTTAAAGCTTCTGTGCTGCTTTTGATAAGGTCTGTCCCATCCAAGGTGCTGCTCTGAGCTGTTGAGCAGTCGGGGTTGGGTTTGGGGTATTTCCATGAAATGCCAGGATTATGAGAGGGGAGTAGAGGTGGGATCCAGTGGAATGGAGTGGATTTGGGCCGGATACGATGCCAAGAGTCCTTTGGCACTTGCAGGCAAATGAAAATGAAGCCCTGAGCTGGGGCTGTCTCAGGCAGGCGAGGGTGGCACAGCCCAGGGCTCTGCTCACGACGTGGGGCAAAAGAGATCCTGATTTTTGTTGGAATGAGACTGGAATGGCCTAAAGTGTGACTAGAACCCCCCAGAAATCGGATTCTGGCCCCAAATCTGGCCTCTCCTTCTCCCAGAACATGGGAGAGGGTTGGTGATCAGGGCACTTGGAGCCCAGGCTGGGAGACGAGTGGCGCGTAGGACACTCGGGGGCTCCAGAAGCTCTGTGCAGCCTGGCTGTGAAGGGTGTTCTCCCGGGATGGGGCCACCTGGGAGGGAAGGGACCTCAGGAGGGCTCCAATCCAACCTCCTGCTTGGAGCTGGGGGATCAGGCCGGGTTTCTCAGGGCTTTGTCCGCTCTGGCCTGGAAAGGTTGCAAGGATGGAGATTCGGCTCTGCCTTTGGGAATTCTTCGTGCTGCTTCGTGGAATCACGGGATATTCTGAGCTGGAGGGAACCCGCAGGGGTCGTGGAGTCCAGCTCTGAAGGGAATCATCCAGGGATCGAACCCTGCTCTGACCACCTGACCCAGTCTCAGGGATATCGATTCTCCTCCTTGCGGGAAACCTTCCCGCCTACCCAAAATTCCCATCTTTATCCACAGAGGAGCTCCCAAACCAGTGGTCCCAGTCTGTGTCACTGCGAGGCGTTCAGGGTGTCTCCTGTTCCATGAGGGACATTTGGAATTTGCCCTTTTGGGTTCCACTGCATGGGGCTGCTCCTCCAGCCTGCCCAGACCTCTCCAGGCGCTGGCCCTGCCTTGGGTCTGCTGAGTTTTCACCCAATTTGGGGACCTTCCCAAAGTGGGGAGGCCTTGGCCAGTGCTCCTGCAGGTCTTTGGTGAAGGTCCCAGAATTCCTGCTCCTCAATCCCGCTTGTCGTGGGCCTCATGGAAAGCTTTACTGAGTGTCCCAGGCCAGGCTGGACACCGGGGCTGGGAGCAGCCTGGGACAGTGGGAGGTGTCCCTGCCGTGGCAGGGGTGGCCCTGGAGGGGATTTAAGGTCCCTCCCAACCCAAACCACTCCGTAATTCCATGATTTTGGCGCTGTTACGTGAATAAATCCAGGTGGGTGCTGGGTTTAGGATTCTCCAAACACGGAATTAGAGGCGAATTCATCCCTGATTATTTAAACCAGAGCTGCAGCGGTGGGACTTTGCTGCTCTGTGAGCCAGGGGGTACAAAAACCTTCTCCAGTGGATGTAAAACTGGGCTGTTCCGGTGAATTTGGGCTGTTTCCGTGGATTCTGTGGATTTATTTCCCTGGTGTGAATAGATCCACAGTAACCTGGCAGGACCCGGGTTTTCCAAGGAGGAACCTTCTCAGCAGGTCTCGGAGCGCACCCCCTTCCTTGCTGTCACTGTGATGGAATTTTAATGGGAGAGCTGAGGAGGTTCACCGATTTTTGGGGGATGATTGATGGTGTTCCAGATGGGAAGGGTTTGGGATGGCTCAGGCGCTAATGCCCCACGGGAACGTTGGGTTTTGGGTATCCTGTGTTATCCAGGTGGGAAATACGCGACGTGCACCAGGCGCATTTCTGCTGCCGGCTGAGGAGGAGTTGTGCTCCGAACCGTCGCCATCCGAATTCCCAAAGTCCCATTTCCCTGGGGCGTTTCAGTGATTCCTGGAGAATAAAACCGGGAGCGCGTTTTTCCCCGGTGCAATCCCAGCTCGGTTGGCTCTCGGCTCCGCGCTGCTCCCGAATCCCGAAACGTTTTTGGGTTTGTTCAGCTGCTGTTTTCGCTTTCTTGTGATTATCCTCTGTTTTCCCTTCTGTGGCGTTCATCCCCGCTGGTAATTATCCCCCTCTCCCTGCCAACTCTGTGAACTCCGGGGCTAATTTGAGCAGGAAAGTTCTGCCCGGCAATTTTACAAATATGAGGCGTTATTGAGGGTTTTTCCTGGACCGGTGATTACACGGAATGGGTACTTTGGGAGCGCGGCTTTGGATTCCTCTGCTCCCTCGGAGGGGTTGAGAGCTGGGTGAAACTGGGATTGAAACCGAGGGGGTGAATGGAAAAGGAGCCGCTTCTCTGCCCAGCGCCGGTGCTGGATTCCCTGGAATCACCGAGGTTGGAAAAGCCCTCTAGGATCGGGTCCAGCTGTCCCAAGGCCACCACTGACCGTGTCCCCGAGTGCCACATCCACAGGGCTGTTCCATCCCTCCAGGGATGGGGTCTCCAAACCTCCCCGGGCAGTTCCAACGCTTGAGCACCCTTTCCATGAGGAATTTTCCCTGGCATCCAACCTAAACCTTCCCAAGAGGCCGTTTCCTCTGGTTCTCTCACTCGGACTGTGAGAGAAGAGCAGCTCTAAAACTCAAATCCTACCTGGAGCTTCAGCTGGGTAGCCCGGAAAACTCAGGGTCTCGCGGTTGGCTCTGGAAGCTTTTTGGTGTGGTTGATGTGTTCGTTTGGTTTTTTTGCTTTTTTTGGGGTTTTTTTATCCAGAGGAAAACAGGATTGAGACATGGGATTCAGAGGAGTAATGGATTATCTGGAGACCTGAGCAGCTGAATAGCCCTAAACGGATCAGATGTGGGAAACTGGGTGGTCTGAGCTCAGACTGCCACGAAGAGGAAGAAATATTTTCCATTTTGAGGAGAGTGTGATGTGGGAGCGATGAGAATATCTGGGGAGATGAGGGAGGAATGCACTTAAGAGAGAGGGATGGAGCTGGGAGGATGAAAAATGGGAGCAGGGTCAGGAGAGGGGCTTTGGGGAGGAGAAGTTTTTTGTTGGAGTCACCTCTCGTGAGAGAGTCCCTGAGTCCCGGGGCGGCCAAAAAGGGCTCAGGAAGGAAAACCCAGGGAGCAGAGCTGTGGGAGGGGATGGTTTTGGTCACGCTGGCAGGTCCCCGGGCCATAAATTTTCGGGAAACTGCTAAAATGTGAATAGGATTCTCCGATTTTTTTTTTTTTTTTTTTTGGGGAATGGTTTCAGAGGTCCTTGCCGTTCCTTCCCTTCTGCGGCAGTTCGAGCTCTTTGTTGGGTTGGGATGAGGAGGTGGCATCCGAAACCTTCCGAGGCTGAGGAGAATCCAGCCAGGGATGGGAGTCAGGTTATGGTGAGGCCTTCCCGTGGCATCTCCAGCCCAGCTCAGATCCCTTCTGCTTCTCCTGCCTGTGGAAAACGTGTTTTTCCCTCTGGAAGTCATTCCGGAGTAATTTTAACTTCCAGAGGTAGTGCCGAAGTTGGTCCGGACGCTTCACCTTCCTCAAAGCCGTCGGTAAAACGGGGATGGAAGCCCAGCCTGGGGTTTGTCCTGGTGGTGAAGGAGCTGAGCGGTGGAGTCGGGAATCGCGGTTCCCCTGCTCCCCTCTTCCCTGACCCCCAGGGCCGGGGCAGCTCCCCCGTCCTGTGGCGCTCCTGAGGAGCTGGAAAACGCACCCTAGGAATGGTGGGGAGCTGCTGGAGAGAGCCCAGAGGGGGCCCCGGAGCTGCTGCAGGGCTGGAGCCCCTCGGCTCTGGAGCCAGGCTGGGAGAGCTGGGAATGTTCCCCTGGAGAAGGGAAGGCTCCAGGGAGAGCTCCGAGCCCCTTGCAGGGCCTGAAGGGGCTCCAGGAGAGCTGGAGAGGGACTGGGGCCAAGGCCTGGAGGGACAGGNCCTGGGATAACGGAAGGTGTCCCTGCCCGTGGCAGGGCTGGAATGAGGTGATCTTTCAGGTCCTTTCCCACTCAGACCAGTCTGGAATTGTGTGGAACTGGGGAGGACACGGCCGTGGTGGGACGCTGGAAGTGCTGGAAGCGCAGCCAGGTGTGGGATGGCTTCTTGTCCTTTCTTTCCTGAGGGAAAGCGTGGTGGGGTGGGATGAGCAGGCAGGATCCTGGAGCTCAGCTGGAGGACGAGGGAGTGATCCCGGTTCTGCCTGGACTATCCTGGAGCTCAGCTGGAGGACGAGGGAGTGATCCCGGCTCTGCCTGGACTATCCTGGAGCTCAGCTGGAGGACGAGGGAGTGATCCCGGCTCTGCCTGGACTATCCTGGAGCTCAGCTGGAGGACGAGGGAGTGATCCCATCCCAGCTCTGCCCGGACTCGCTGCGGCCTCAGCAGAAACCTTCAAAATCTGCTTTTAAAATTGCTTTGAGGCCTCCTGCTCCCGGTGAGCTGCTGTCGGAGATTCCAATAAGTCCTCGAGGCCACCACAAAATACTGGGGAAATCACAGCTCCTGCATGTTCAGTGATTAATTAATTGCTCGTTAGTTTCCAGGTGAGGGCGCGTAAAACCGAACGAGGTCTCTGGCCTGAGTGTCCAACCGTGGCGCTGCCGGTGCTGGCGGTGGCTCCACCTCGCTCTGCCCCTGCCTTTGATGGTGCCACGTGTTCATTTACTAAAGAAACGGTTAAAAAAAACCCCTTCAGCTTTAAACTGGCCCCAAAACCCCCGTTATTTAATTAATTCCCTCCAGCTTAATGAGTGGCTTCACTCCGAAGTGCCAGCGCCGCCGCCGGGGATGGGTTGATGAGGATGGGGGTGATCGGGGGCGTTCGCGCTTCTCGCGGGGGCTTGGAGAGCCAAGGCCCCGCAGAATTTAATGAATCCCTTTAGTTTGCTCCCCTCGGCGGCGGGGTGGGAGCGGGACAATCCCCTTTCCCTCGGTTTTCCCGTGGCGGAGAGGAGATGGACAGCACCGGGATCCTGA
Source organism: Struthidea cinerea (assembly GCA_013397865.1). NCBI lineage: Eukaryota > Metazoa > Chordata > Aves > Passeriformes > Corcoracidae > Struthidea > Struthidea cinerea. Next base: position 144,661 of record VZTI01001171.1, on the reverse strand, counting down.
GGATCCCCGACTTGCAGGCCTTGGAGAGGGGCTCGGAGGGAGATCACGGCTCCCTGCTGGGAATTCATCGTTTCATCCCTTCATAACCTATCGTTACCTCTCGGCTTGCCAAAAACTGCAGTGATCCTCCTCGTTCCGGGTGTCACCCGTGGATCCCCGAGTTCTGCCTCGGGATCCTTCCCTTCCCTGAGGGAGACAGCTTCTGGGAGCGCTGGGAAGACCTGAGAGAGAAAAATGTTGGGTCCTCAGCTTCCGTTGCTGAAACCTCTCTGAAAATACCGAATTTCTCACCGGTTCGGGTTGATCCCGAAGCTGATTACGGGGGAAAGGTGGGATTTACGATCCGGATTTGCCAGGGTGGCTGGGTGTGCCCGGCAAACGGATCGGGAGCTGCTCCTCCTGTGCCCCGCTGGTCTCAGCCAGGACAAAAAGCACAATTCGAGGACAAAATCCACATTCCAAATCGCCACATTCCTTCGCAGCGCACGTGCACGGCGGCAAGGAGGTTTTGGGGACGGATTTTAGCCCCTGAGAAGGTTTTGGGGATGGATTTCAGCCCCTGAGGTTTTGGAGACGGATTTTAGCCCCTGCGAAGGTTTTGGGGACGGATTTTAGCCCCTGAGAAGGTTTTGGGGATGGATTTTAGCCCCTGAGAAGGCTTTGGGGATGGATTTCAGCCCCTGAGGTTTTGGAGACAGATTTTAGCCCCTGAGAAGGTTTTTTGGATGGATTTTAGCCCCTGAGGTTTTTTGGATGGATTTTAGCACCTGAGTAGGTTTTGGGGATGGATTTTAGCACCTGAGAATGTTTTGGATGGATTTTAGCCCCTGAGAAGGTTTTGGGGGTGGATTTTAGCCCCTGAGGATGTTTTGGGGACGGATTTTAGCCCCTGGGAAGGTTTTTTGGATAGATTTTAGCACCTGTGTAGGTTTTGGGGATGGATTTTAGCCCCTGAGGATGTTTTGGGGACGGATTTTAGCCCCTGGGAAGGTTTTTTGGATAGATTTTAGCACCTGTGTAGGTTTTGGGGATGGATTTTAGCACCTGAGTAGGTTTTGGGGACGGATTTTAGCCCCGTGAGAAGGTTTTTGGAATGGGTTTTAGCCCCTGAGAAGGTTTTGGGGACGGATTTTAGCCCCTCTGGGAAGGGCAGAATTGGGTGGGAGAGCTCTGGGCGCATCCCCAGGATGCTGATTCCTGCCGGAGCCTGGAGCCGCGCTTGGAAAAAGCAAGGATCAAGTCAGGCTATGGCTCCTCACAAGCCCCCGGCAGCCGAGGGCATCCCGAGGCAGCCTGGTTGTGTAATGCCACAGCAGCTGGAGAATCATTAAATTACCATCAGGTTTTGCTTTTAATTAATTCATTTTCTGGAGGGGAGCAGGTTGACAGCTGGTGCCTGGCTCAGGTGATATTTGTTGCTGCATGTTGTTTGTTTTGTGAATTCTAAATGAGGTGGAGTTTTGGTGTTCTGTTGGTTTTTTTGGGGTTTTTTTTTGTTTTTTTTTTTTCCCCCTCTCTCCCTTGGCTCCCAGCAGTTCAAAGCGAGACGTTGTCCCTTCCCTGCGAATGTTTGTGATCCAGTTTCAGACAGAAAACAGGGCGGGTGTGGAGGAGGGAGGAACGGGCAGGGATGAAACATCCCGGGTTTGATGGCCCGGGGGCCGGGGCGGGGGGGGCAGATGTCGGAGCGCTGCAGATCCTTGGATTTTGGAGATCTCAAGGGTTGGGATGCTGAGGTGGAGCCTGGTGGGGCACAAAAACCACCCCAGAGGGGCAGTTCGGAGCCCAGCCCGGGGGTGATGCCCGTGGGGAGGAGCCTGGGGTTCGGCCCTTGGGATGGAAATCCTCTGGACGCTCAGAGCCGCAGCCAGGTTGGGAAAAACTCCGGAGCTCCGGAGTTTTTTCCCCCCAGCTCTGTGGAGTGGTCTCATGGAGTGCTGCACCCCTCACAAACAGCTCTGGAATTCCCAGAATCCCAGGGTGGGCTGGTTGGAGCTACCCTAAAGCCCATCCAGTGCCACCCCTGCCGTGGGCAGGGAACCTTCAGCTATCCAAGGCTGCTCCAAGCCCCGTCCAGCCTGGCCTTGGGTTCCGCCCATTTGTGTCTCTGGTGCCCTTGGGCCCCTCTTTCTCTTTGCTGACACCGTCACTGGTTGTTTCACTGCCCCACGGATAAATAAATGAGATATTTGTCCAGATTATGGCCCAGAAAGCAGCCGGACGCATCCCTCTGTATCCCACACCCGCCCCGCGACTCTGGGAACTGGGCATGGGGCATTGCTGCACCTCAGCAGCTGGGGCTGGACTCGGGGTTTCGAGAAAAACTCTTCATCCTCTGGTACTTGAATGGAATTTTGGAGGAGAGGTGTGCTGGAGGAGCACAGGGCTGGATACTGAATGCGCCAGCGGGGCCAGGGCAGCGCCCGTCCCTGTGCTGGCACTGCTGGGGCACCTCCAGTGCTGGGGGCAGCTCTGGAGAGACCCTGAGGGGCTGGAGCGAGTCCAGGGAAGGGAACGGGGCTGGGAAGGGGCTGGAGAATTCCTGAGGGAGCTGGGAAAGGGGCTCAGCCTGGAGCAAAGGAGGCTCAGGGGGGACCTTGTGGCTCTGCACAACTCCCTGACAGGAGGGGGCAGCCGGGGGGGGTCGGGCTCTGCTCCCAGGGAACAGGGACAGGAGGAGAGGGAACGGCCTCAGGCTGGGCCAGGGGAGGGGCAGGGGGGGCACTGGGGAAATTCCTTCCTGGAAAGGGCTGTCCAGGCCTGGCACAGCTGCCCAGGGCAGGGCTGGAATCCCCATCCCTGGAGGGATTTCGGAGCCCTGTGGATGTGGCACTTGGGGACATGGGGCAGTGCCGGCCCTGGCAGTGCTGGGGGATGGGACTCCGTGATCGCAGAGGGCTTTTCCAACCTCAGCGATTCCACAATTTATATCCCAAGCGGCCTCTTCATGCCCATCCTGATGACCAGAACGACCCTTCCCTGTTTTCCAGGGTGCCCGGGAGACCTTCGAGAGCTACTACAGGAAGCAGAGGAGAAAACAAGCCCGGCTGGTGCTGCAGCCTCCCTCCAACATGGTCAGTGTGTGTCCTGCCCTTCCCAACCCGGAATGTTGTCCCTGGGGGTCCTGCTGCCCGTGGCTCATCCCGAAAGCCTCCCTTTCCCCCCGGCCGCCTGGGTTTTAACCTCTGCTCCCTCTCTCTTTGTTGCAGCACGAAACTTTAGATGGCTACAGGAAGTATTTCAACCAAATTGTAGGGTAGGTGTTCCTTTTATACGCGGCCCTGCTAAAAATGCGTGCCCTGGGTTGCCGAGGAGGCCGGAAAAAACCGGGAGAGGAGGGAATGTTGGTATTTTTGGTGGTCCTTGAAGAGCCAAAACAGGGCCAGAAAAAAAGGTGGTTTTGTGCTTTTTAAGAGTTGTGAAGTGGATTCTGTCCGCGTTGCCGGGTCACCGGGGGGAGCGGGGAGGGACCTGCCGGCTCTTGTAGCAGCCTGGGAGTTTCTGGGAATTCGGGGATAAGCGATCCCTGTGGATTATGTGCATCTACTTGCCCCACTAATGACACGAGCGGGCCCTCTTGCCTTAATGATTCTGGAATACTGAATAATTATTCTTTAATTATTTTCCTGGTGGAGGAGGTGGTTCTGTGCTCCCCAGAGCTGCTTTTTGTCACGCTCAAATTGGACAAAAACCTTCCAAAACTGAGCTCCAAGAGGAGAATTCCAGCGGCTGCTGATCCATAAAAACAGGATAGGATTTGTTGTTTCTTCAGCTAGTCATGAGGATGATTTCAGTACCTAATTACGACCACCACAAATTCCGTGTGTGCTGCTCCCCTCGTGCGGCTCCCTGCTCCCGGGGTGGGTTTCCTTGGAAAACACACCTGGGAATTAGTGTGCTGCTGTTTGAAATGTCCAGTCTCACCCTCATTCCCTGAAAAACAGTTTCTTTTGGAGCAGCAGGTTTGATAACGGGAGATGGGAGTGAATTGATTGTCTGGAAATGGCTGGGAGCCCTTGGTGGAGCTGGGCGGGAGACAGGATTTTCCCTGGAGTTCCAGCACTTTTCCCTGCAGTTACAACATTTTTCCCTGCCCTTTAAAACGTTTTTCCCCGCAGTCAGAGCATTTTTCCCTGCAGATAAAGCACTTTTCCCTGCAGCCAGAGCTTTTTACCCAGCTGTAATGGGATTGCTGCTGGCTGGAGCGCGGTTTAATCCGCGGTTCTCGTGGGAATAACGAGGTGGAGAACTCGGAGAGGGGGAATTCTGCCTTTGTGTGCGCACGGAGCGGCACCGGGAGCGTTTTAACTCACCCCTCTAACCCGGTGCCGTTAAAAAGGGGGGGAATAAAGCGTTTGGCGCTGCCTGGATTTGACAGACCCCCCCCCAAACCCGAGCAGCCGCGGAGCCCGCGGATGTGCGGGCGCCGCCCGAGGGGGCTCGGGGATGCCTTTCGATCTCTCCGATTCGGGGTTTCGATGCCGTTTTCTGCCGGTTTCAGGTTTTTCGTGGTGGAGGATCACATCCTGCACACGACCCAGGGCCTGGTCAACCGGGCCTATATTGATGAGCTGTGGGAGATGGCCCTGTCCAAAACCATCGCGGCCCTGAGGACTCACTCCGTGAGTAAAAGCCTGGGAGAGCTCAGCTGTTGCTTGACTATCCTTGACATGCTGCAACGCTGCCTTTTCTTTTTTTTTTTCTCCCCTTTCCAGGATTCTTTGTTTTCCCCTCTTTTCCGATGACTGTTTAAAAGGGCGGCACAAAGACACGCAGATAATTCTCTTTCTCCGGCTTTTTTTTCCTCCCTCTGGTTGACTGCATTTCCCCGCCAGGCTCTATTCTGAAGGATAAAACAGTGGTTTTTATGTTTTCGTCATTATTTCATTGATGGTTTTTGAGGAGCAGCAGCAGAGGGGGTTGATTAATCCCAAAAAACTGGGTGGGGGGGGAAAGCATCTTTTTGGCACCCCGGAGCACGACCTTGTTTGATACAGGATCAGAGAGTCCCAGCGTGGTTCGGGTTGGGAGGGACCTTAAAGATCATCTTGATCCCTTAAATGTCGTGGCTGTGAACGGGCTGAAAAATGGGCTGGAAAATGGGCTGAAAAATGGGCTGAGAAACCAAACCCAGGGAGAGAGAACCCCAGGAGAGAGCGAGGAGCACCCTGGGAAGGGGGTGAAAGTACGGGAAGAGATGGACACGAGCGCCAGGCTTGGAGCACCCTGGTCCAGTGGAAGGGGGATGGAACCGGACGGGTTTTCAGGTCCTTTCCACCCCACACCATTCCGTGGCTCTTCCCTGGAGCTGGAGCTCCCTGGGATGGGGGACCCCAGAAGCTTCCCGGTGTTCTCCATCCCCATCCAGGTGATGGGAAAGTTGCCTCCTTGCCCTTGAGCTCCTGCGCTACCGCAGGGGATAAACACCAAGCCCCCGCCGGGCTGCAAACCCGTGTTTGTTTTCGTTTCAAGTGGGATTTTCTCCGAGGTGGAAGCAGGAGGCTGAGCCAGGCCCAGCCGCGGGGTTTTGGGTGCTCCCAGCTTTGTTGCCACGCGGGTTGTTTCAAGCGGTGCCAGGTGGTGGCTGCCAGGGGAGCCTTGTTCGGTGATCACGGAGCATTCCGTGATTCCCCAGCGCTGCGGCCAGCACCGCTCGCTCTGAGCGCTCCCGGAGGAACCAGTGCCCTGCATCCCAAACCGGGATTCGAGGGAGGGTCTCACCCTGCTGAGGCCGTTTCAGTTCTTCCAAGGCAGGCAAATTTATCCCTGGATTTTCTTCCTCACCGCGGGCAGGGACGTCTTTAATCACTGCTGGTGCTTCAGGGCGTTATCTTTCTTCCTGACTCTCCTTCTTGGACAGGGAGATGGAAAACGTGTGTCTCCCGGTCCTTCCCGCTGATTAATGGAGCCGTTCCTCCTGGAGTTTCCAGCGAGCTTTAAATCTGTGCTCTTTCAATCCCGCTTTCTTTCCAGCTTGGGATCGCTGATTCTATATTTGGGCAGGCTCTGTCTCAAACTTCACATTTTTCAGCACGGGGAAGGTTTTGGCTGCTCCTGGCGGGCGCGGGAAGCCTGGGGGTGGAGCGGGGTGGCTCTGGGGACAGGCAGTTGTGTCTCTGGGGGTTTGGAGCAGGAGAAATCCTCGTGCTGGAGCTGGAATCCAGCGTGTTTTCCCTCAGCCTGGGCCGTGGGTGCCGGGCTGAGATGCTTCATTACCGTCAGACACAACACGGTAAATATTAAATGAGAGGCGCTGTCCCCGTCCCACCGCGACGGCGCGGGAGGGCTCCTCTCGCTGCCCAGCGGCTCCTGTGCAATCGTAGACACACTTCAGGTATCTCTGGAGCAGCCCAAAGCCTTCTCCAGCCCGGAGAGCAGCACTGGGAGCAGAGACGCCCTTACCGGCCAGCCCTCCCTGCCCCGTGCGGCGCTCACGGGCCAGGGGACGGAGCTGCTGCTCCCCGGGCTGCTTCCCCAGGCCGGGGCAGTTCTTATCAGTGCCCTGATAATGCAGCGGGGCTCAGGGCAGGGGGTCGTGCTGTGCTGTGCGCTGAAAGCCACGTTGTCATCTCTGCCCTCCCCTCCAGTCCTACTGCTCCGACCCCGGCCTGGTGTTGGACCTGAAGAACCTCATCGTGCTCTTCGCCGACACGCTCCAGGTACGTGGGGCTGGGGCCGCTCCTGCTGCTCCCAGGCTGTCCATCGGGGCCTGAGAGGGGCTGCCTGGGCCGGCCCAGCTCCTTTCCTGGCATTTCGGGGTGCGGATCACCCCAGGGACAGCCTGGTTTAGTCTGTACCAGGACCAAGCCTTGGCCACCTCACCCAGCCCTCGGGCCTTTGGTAGCTCGGGGTCCTTCTCCCTCAGCCCATCGCCCTAAACCCCTCCAGCTGCACCAGGGGTGGGGCTGGAGGAGGATTCGCCCCCTGTTAATCACGGTCAGTAATCCCCAGCCGCCCCTCGGTGGCTTCCTCCCCTGAGGTGGCTCCGTTCCCTCCCGCTCCGGCAGGGCTACGGCTTCCCGGTGAACCAGCTGTTCGACATGCTGCTGGAGATCCAGGACCAGTACAGCGAGACCCTGCTGAAGAAGTGGGCAGGGGTCTTCAGGTGAGAGGCTCGGAAAGAGACCCCTGGGACACCCCTCACTGAGGAGTTCTGGCCCCTGCCTGGAGGTTTTTGAGGGGTTGATTAGAGAGTCATGGAATGGGTTGGGAAGGGAGCTCAAAGCCCACCCAGGGCCACCCCTGCCATGGAGCTGCTGGAGAGAGCCCAGAGGGGGCCCCGGAGCTGCTGCAGGGCTGGAGCCCCTCTGCTCTGGAGCCAGGCTGGGAGAGCTGGGAATGTTCCCCTGGAGAAGGGAAGGCTCCAGGGAGAGCTCCGAGCCCCTTGCAGGGCCTGAAGGGGCTCCAGGAGAGCTGGAGAGGGACTGGGGCCAAGGCCTGGAGGGACAGGACCCAGGGAATGGCTTCCCACTGGGAAAGGGGAGCTTGGGCTGGGATCTTGGGAAGGAATTGCTGGCTGGGAGGGTGGGGAGGGGCTGGGCTGGAATTCCCAGAGCAGCTGTGGCTGCCCCTGGATCCCTGGGAATGTCCAAGGCCAGGCTGGACACTGGGGCTTGGAGCAGCCTGGGACAGTGGGAGGTGTCCCTGCCCACGGATGGGATGGAATGGGTTGATCCTGAAGTCCCTTCCATCCCTAACCATTCCAGGATTCTGTGCCCTTGCTCCGGCACTGAGCTGTGGCTGATTTGGGATATCCCTGGCTGCTGCTGCAGGAATTTGGGACCACGCCTTAGCCTGGCACCAACCTGTGGGAATCTCCTGACCCAGCGGCAAAACTTTCCCCTGAGAGCTGTCTCCACAACTTTTCTTTTCCCAGGAATATCCTGGACTCGGATAACTACAGCCCCATCCCGGTGTCAAATGAAGACGTTTATAAGAAAATCGTCGGACAGTTCCCATTCCAGGATGCCGAACTTGAAAAGGTGAATCTTGGAAAGGGGAACATGGCCTGGCCTGGCTGCTGGGGCAGGAGAGCCTCACACCCTTTGTGGGCATTGAGAACTGCAAATGAAAGGCCCAGAAAAACCCCAAATCAACCCCCGCCCCCAACCCGAATGAAAGAGAAAGGAAAACAGTGGGAAAGAACGTTCCATGGGATGCGTTTCTCCTGGTGTGGGTGAGGGAAGTGTGATTTGCGTTCCTCTCGGGGCGCTCTGTCACGGCTGGGCAGCCCTGGCAGCGCACAGGTAGAAATATCCACTTCCACTGGCACTTTATTCCCATTTTATGGACTCTGGGATTGACCTTTATTGGTTTTCGTCTCGTGTTTAGGGGAAAAGCAGCCCAAAAACGTGGTGGGTCTTGGCCGTTGCGCGAGCGTGCGCTTGGAAAACCAGAGTGCGTCCAGATGTCCCCGAAATCCTTCCCGGCCTCGTGCTCCGCACCTGGCAGCCACCAAATCCAGCCCTGGTGATCCCAGCTGAGGGTTCTGCCCCAAAATTCAGTCCTGGGGTTCAGCTCCTCGCTGCTGCTCCCTGCACCTCCCAGCCGGGCGTGTGCTGGGGGCGAAAGCTGCAGCAGTTTGGCGTTGGAAACTCCGTTTCCTCCTGGCTTTCGGGGTCGGTGGGCAGCGCCTGGGGGAGGTGACCAGGAAAACGCCTCCTGCGAGGTGGGGGAGGAATTCCAGGTGCTCCCAACGAGGGAGGGGAAGGCAGTTGGGAGAGGGAATGAGGGTCCTGGTGTGCTGCAGATCTCCTTCCCGCCCCAAATCCCACACGTGGCTCCAGGGGCCATTAGTGATTGTCTGCTCTTTCCCTTGGCCGAAGCGTTCGTGTAACCCAGGATAAATCCCAGAATTCCTTTGCCTGCCGGGGAGAGGGAAACGCCTTCCCTGCCTCTGGAATTCTCTCCTGTGTTTCGCAGCAACCCTTCCCGAAGAAGTTCCCCTTCTCGGAGTTCGTGCCCAAGGTTTACAGCCAGATCAAGGAGTTCATCTACGCCTGCCTGAAGTTCTCCGAGGACCTGCACCTCAGGTGGGAGGTGTTGCCTGCGCTGATTTAAAAATGTGGCTTCTCTTCCTCACCCTTTGGATGGGCCCCGTCCAGGCTGGAAGTGGCCTTGGAGCGGCGGGGCCTTGGCTGGCCAAGTCTTCTCCTGTGCGGGGAGATCCCGGGGTGGTTTGGGTTGGAAGGAACGTCCAGGATCATCTCGTTCCAACCCATCGCAGGGACACCTGCCACGATCCTGGGATGCTCCGAGCCTCGTCCAGCCCGGCCGTGGGCGCTTCCAGGGAATTCCACACTCCCCGTTGTGTGAGAAGTGAGGGGCCGTTTCCTCTGAGGTGTTTCTGCATCATGATTTAATAAATGAATGGAGCCGGGTGTCCGCAGAAAGGTTGTGGTGGCCGCTGGTCACCGTGGCCGCCCGGAACATCTCAGATCCCCCCAGGCCTCCCCTCAGTGTCCCCCAAGGAGCGGGAATTCCGTGGTTCCACGAATTTGTTGTCGGGAGGACTCGGAGGGTTGGATTTTCCGTCACGAACGAGTTTCGGCTGTCGGTTTCGTGCTTTTGTTTTTCTCGTTTCTTTGGGGAGTTTATACACAAATAATGTGATTTTTTTGGGGTTGTTTTTTTTTTGTTGTTTTTGTTTTTTTGTTTTTTTGTTTTTTTTATTTTTAAAGCCTGTAAAATATTCCGTGTGTTTACCCTCCCTGCTCCATCCCGAGGTGCTTTGATGCTCGTTTCACCCGTGTGTACGTGTGTGAGGCTGGAAACCAGCGGGGTCTGCCAGCAGCTGCCAGTTGGTGCTTTGGGGTTTGCACCAGCAGCGTTTGCAGCTCGGGAGAGGTTTAAAAATGCAGGGCAAGATTTTGGCTGGAAGGGTTCATCCTCCTTCCCTCTTCCCTGGGCAGGCAAGAGGCTGGATTGGGGTGGGGGAGTTCCACCCCCTTGGGAGCTTCATGTCCTGGCCGTGACCTGACACTGGAGCTGCTGGAGAGAGCCCAGAGGGGGCCCTGGAGCTGCTCCAGGATTCTGGAGCCCCTCTGCTCTGGAGCCAGGCTGGGAGAGCTGGGAATGTTCCCCTGGAGAAGGGAAGGCTCCAGGGAGAGCTCCGAGCCCCTTGCAGGGCCTGAAGGGGCTCCAGGAGAGCTGGAGAGGGACTGGGGCCAAGGCCTGGAGGGACAGGAGCCAGGGAATGGCTTCCCACTGGGAAAGGGGAGCTTGGGCTGGGATCTTGGGAAGGAATTGCTGGCTGGGAGGGTGGGGAGGGGCTGGGCTGGAATTCCCAGAGCAGCTGTGGCTGCCCCTGGATCCCTGGGAATGTCCAAGGCCAGGCTGGACACTGGGGCTTGGATCCACCTGGGACGGTGGGAGGTGTCCCTGCCCATGGGATCAAGGTGCCCTTTGAGATTCCCACCCAACCCATTCCGTGCTTGCCCCGTTGCTGCTGTGGAGCTGGGACAGTTCTGGACCCTCAGCACGGTTCCGGTTCCTGCCCCAGGCTCTCCAGGATCTTCCTGCTCCCCTCGGTGCCGGGGATGCCGATTTGGGGAGGCCCTTTCCCTGCGGGTCCTGCCGCCGCCCGCGTTGGTTTGTTCGGGAGCTCAGGAGTTTCTCTCCCCACATCCCATCCCGTCCCGGCCCCGGTGGCAGCTTCTCCTCTCCGGTGGCTCCCTGGGCTCTCAACCCCGGGCTCACCGTGACCCCTCTTCCTCTCCGGAGCCAGCGCCTCGCCCCGGTTTCGCACGGATGCTGCTGCCGCCCGCCCTCCCTGCGGAGCTCCGTGCCCTTCCCCATTACCGGGACGATTGGCTTTGGCAGGGCAGGGAGGAGAAGTGTCCCCTCGGGTCCCTCCCGGGGCTCCCCCCGGACCCGTTATTAAAATTCCTTTCCACATTGGGTTTTCCAGCCCTTTCGGGGCAGCGGGGGGAGGGGAGCCCCGCTCCGGCTCTGGGAGCCAAAACATTTGGAATATTTCTCTGCAAACCCCTGTTGACACTTTCTTCATTTCACCCTGACAGCTTGAATTAGGTTTTATTAGGGAGCTTGGCTACAAAGCCGGCAGCGAGTTCCCTTTTTCTCTTCCCTTTCTTTTTTTTTTTTCCCCTGGCCTTGTCATTTACGGAGCACCCCGGAGTGCCGGGGGTCAGCCCGTCAGTCACAGGGGCCTGGAGGTCACCGCAGCTGCCACGGGATCCGGGACAGGAGCTGTCATTATCCCAGACAGTTCCCTTCAGGCCTCTTCCTGCACTACGCAGCCCGTGGCGGAAAGTGCAGCTCCTATTTTATTTTATTTTTAATTTTTTTTCCCCCCCACTAATTATTTTGTTAAAGCAGCTCCTTGTATTCGTTGGATGGGAGGGTTCTCCTTTACGTGGAAGTTATTTCACTCGAGGAAAGTTTGGAGCTCGGGTGTGTTTGTAGGGCTTGGAATTTTTGTTATCGGCTCTATTAATTGGATTACAGCAGGAAAACCTCCTTTATCTCCTCGGCACTTTCGTCTTTGTACGAGCCGAGTTCATCAGGTTGTCCTTCAAAGTGTCCCCTCGCTTGTTCCGGCGGAATTTCCCATTGGAAAGTCGGGAATATCTCTGGGAAGCTGTGGGTGAAGGATGAGATGGATCAGCTCTAATCCACCACGGCTTGGCTTGGGTTTGGGTTGGGGTTTTCTGCAAACAAAGCCCCAGTCCTGGGAGAACTTGGGATACAAAGTGCGGGGACACCTCCCACTGTCCCAGGTGGATCCAAGCCCCAGTGTCCAGCCCGGCCTTGGGCACTGCCAGGGATCCAGGGGCAGCCCCAGCTGCTCTGGGAATTCCAGCCCAGCCCCTCCCCACCCTCCCAGCCAGCAATTCCTTCCCAAGATCCCATCCAGCCCATCCCAACACCCCTCACCTTTATCCCGGGATAGCTTTCAGGTTGGCTTTCATTTCCCACGTCAATCCCTGCTTTGTGACGTGGCCCCTGTGCCCGGTGGAGCAGGAGAAGGAGCCAAAGGTCGGGGGCTCGGTTTACCGGGAGCCTCGAAGTTACTGACACCTCCCAGCCTTCCCGCTGGGAATTCCCTCTCCCGCCTCTCACTGCAGGAGACAATTCCTGCTGCTGTCAGGGCCAATCCAGAGCCAAGCACAGATCCAAGGAGCCTCTGGCAGGGTGGGTTGGCAAAACCTCCTGGAGAAAGGAGAGGTGGCACCGTGAGCAGCTTGGTGGGGCCGGACCCCCAAATTCCAGCGGTGCTGGCATTCCAGACACCTGGGAAACGGCAGGAACAGGGTGCAGGAGCTTCCAGTCTGATGTTCCAGGGCTGGAGCCAGGCTGGGAGAGCTGGGAATGTTCCCCTGGAGAAGGGAAGGCTCCAGGGAGAGCTCCGAGCCCCTTGCAGGGCCTGAAGGGGCTCCAGGAGAGCTGGAGGGGGACTGGGGCCAAGGCCTGGAGGGACAGGAGCCAGGGAATGGCTTCCCACTGGGAAAGGGGAGCTTGGGCTGGGATCTTGGGAAGGAATTGCTGGCTGGGAGGGTGGGGAGGGGCTGGGCTGGAATTCCCAGAGCAGCTGTGGCTGCCCCTGGATCCCTGGCAGTGGCCAAGGCCAGGCTGGACACTGGGGCTTGGATCCACCTGGGACACTGGGAGGTGTCCCTGCCTGTGGAATGGGGTGGGATTTAAGGTCTCTTCCATCCCAAACTATTCTGAGAGATGGGAGCTGTGCTGTGCTGAGGAGTCCCTGTGTGTGGAAATCCAGGGATCATTTGGGGCTGGAAATGCTTCCTCTAACCCCATCCCTGTGACCTCGTTCACTTCTGCAATTCCTTCAGTTTTCTTTTAAGATCCCTTCCAACCCAAGCCATTCCATGGTTCCACAATTCTGTTAAAAAAGCCCGGAAAGGCCTGAGAGGGGAATTTCGGGGGATTTGATTTGGGGTTTTCGCCCACTGGAGATCTTTTCCCCTGTACCCAGCACACAAATCCCCAGTGCTGTCTGTTGGCTTGTGCTGATGCCGCGGGAGGTTTTTCCTCGGGCTGCCCCAGCCCCTCATGGATGGGAGGCTCAGGACTGTGGGATTTGCAGGTGTTAATCCACTTTTCCTACCGAAACATGGATAAAAAGGCCTGAATTGTTGTATTTGTACCGAATGTCAGCTCCTGTGAGCGCTGCACAGACGAAGATCCCTTCGGCAGAGAGGAGTCGGGACGGAGGATGAGGAGAATTCCCGGTGGTTTTCTTTCCGTGGAGCGCCTTGCAAATTTCTCTTTGAATTTTACTCTGCAGCTCCACGGAGGTCGATGACATGATCAGAAAATCCACAAATCTGCTGCTGACCCGGACCCTGAGCAACTGTTTACAGAACGTCATCAAGAGGAAAAACGTTGGACTCACAGAGGTGGGACCTGGCTTCCCTTGGGAATGCAGGGACAGGACCCAGGGAATGGCTTCCCACTGGGAAAGGGGAGCTTGGGCTGGGATCTTGGGAAGGAATTGCTGGCTGGGAGGGTGGGGAGGGGCTGGGCTGGAATTCCCAGAGCAGCTGTGGCTGCCCCTGGATCCCTGGCAGTGCCCAAGGCCAGGCTGGACATTGAGGCTTGGATCCACCTGGGACAATGGGAGGTGTCCCTGCCCGTGGTGGAATAAACGGGTTTTGAGATCCCTTCCCACCCGCGGCATTCCTGGATTGTGTGATTCCATGGCAGGGGGGCAGGAGGTCCCTTGGAACTCCTTCAAGTGCCTTTAGAGGTGCTGCTTTGGAGCGTTCCATGGAATATTTGCTTGGAAAAGAAGGGGGCTGCTCAGTGTTGTTGTACACGGGAGGGAACTTCAGACTGGGGGAAAGCGAAGGGGATTTTTTTGCTGTTGGTTGTGAATCTTGCCCTCTTCGTTTTGGGGGATGTTATAAATCTGAATTAAAGTCGGAGGACTTCAGGGAGCGCCAGAGAAGATCCAAGTGGGAAATGTGAGGGAATGGGGGAGAAATCCTCGTTTTCAGGTGATGTTTGAGTGGTTTCAGCACACTGCTGCAGCACGAGCCCTAATTTGGGGTTTTCTTCCCCTGGTCCATAGTTTTTTTTTTGTACAAAATCAGGTTTCTGATGATTTTAAATCCCTTTAAAGCTACACCTGGTCCCTGGGACAGGTGGGACCTCTGGGTTCTGGTATTAAATGAAGGAGTTACTAATTGTTTAATTAATTATCACTGCGTTGGATCGTGTCAGCCATGGCTTTCCCCGCCCAACTCTTCATTTCTCCCAGACGTGCCACAGCTTTTCCAGACACCCCGTTCCAGTTCTGCACCACCTCCCTAACGTCTGGTGTCCAGGCTGAACCTCCCAAAGTGTCCCCATCCCCCTTGCGATGCCACCAGCAGCAGCTGGGTGCTGGGATCTTCACAATTTCTGTGCCCGCGCCCTTGGAATCGCTGATTAATCCGATCTCCTTCAGATTTGGGAGCCTTTCCAAATCCTCCCCGCACGGGAGGTGGCTCCAGACAGCCCCACCAGGCTCCAGCAATTAAATGACATCAACCCAGGGCGTTCTGCTGCCCCGGGGGGGCTGGCGGAGATCTGCTCGCCCCACACCTCCCAGCGTCAGACCTCGTGGGTCCTTTGTTCACAGAACCCTGCGAGGCTGCTCGGTGTCACTCAAGTTCGGGTTATTTCGGGTTCGCCGGCAGCCGGGAGCCTCCTGATTGGCCCTGGCGGTTTTTTGGGGAGCCCCTGTTGTGTTTGAGCGGCGCTGACGGGAGCCCTGAGTGACGGCTCCACGTAGGAAAGTCCTTCCAAAAGAAAAAAAACCCGCCTTCCGTGGTATCGGTGGCTGTCATGGGAAACGCTTCCCCCCCAGAATTACCTTGGATTTGGGTGTTGTTATGATGCCTTGACTGTCTTCTTAGAAACAGAGACCAGACAGAATAAGGGAATAAAGGTGGGTATTTATTTGGAAGGCCTTCAAAGGCACACCCTGGGAGCCAGAGGCTACTGCCAGGATGGACCCCGAGATGGACGACAGGTCACGAGTTCTTCACACTCTTATAGGTTTGGTTCATTTACATATCAGGGTTAATTCTCCAATTAAAGCTTCAGTTAATGATGTCATTTCCCCAGGCTTGCCCCCCCTTTAGAGTCTTTGGTTTACACATTTTGGGCCCAGGAAGGTCTGAGTGTCCTTGAGAAGCAGGCCTGGAGAGGCTTTGTTGTGTCTAACTAGCATGAGAGAGCAGAAATGAACGGGCTGCAAGAAACCTCAGAGCCACACACTAAATAGCACAGAACCTGAAAGAATACAAAAGTTAAAACCTAAGGCATCAGTTAAAGGAGGAGGAGAGAGCGGAGCCCGCAGCAAAGCTCGGGGCGTTTGCAGCCTCAGCTTTTCGCGCCAGGATTCCGCGGAGCCGGCGTCCCTTCACCTGGCACGGCCCCGGGGCTGAAACCCTTTCCTGCCTTCCCAGCTCGTGCAGATCATCATCAACACCACCCACCTGGAGAAGTCCTGCAAGTTCCTGGAGGAGTTCATCACCAACATCACCAACGTCCTTCCCGAAACCGTCCACACGACCAAGCTCTACGGGACCACCACCTTCAAGGTGAGCGGGGCGGGAGTTCTGCCCCCGGGGGGGACCTGCTGGGAGAGGCCTTGGAGGCAGCTGGGCCGAGCCCAAGGGTAGTCCTGGCCTATCTTGGGAAGGTTGCGCCATCGCTTTGGGTCTGTCCTTCGGAGCGTTGCTCCCGTCGAGATCGTGGGAGGCTTTCTCCTTAATTTACAGCCCTAATTAGCTAACGGATTAAGGGGGTTTTACACAGAAGCCTGGTAATTTATTTCTTATTTGAATGAATTCTCACTTTGCTGTTGGAGTGCAGCGTTAACGCATCTGGCCGTGCGCGCCAGGCTCCTCTTCCACCCAGGAGAAAGATTTCCAGAATTTATATTTCTCTGTCTTTCCACTCCTTTTAGCGTTATCCCCTAAAAACCAGGGCTGAGGGAAACTCCCAGAATTCCCAGCCTTTAAATCCCACCCCAGGAGTGTTCCCCCAGATGCTTCATACGGTATCTGGTTGGGTGTCTGAGCTGTGTCCCATGGGAATCCGGAGGTGGGAACAGCAGGAATTGGTTGGGTGAGGTTTTGCCTTGGGATAAGTTGCTCTCGTGTCCCCAGGGAAGTCCATCCTGGCCTAAAGCTGAGTTTCCTGCCCTTGTTTCGGCAGGGAGGCTCCTGGAGCCCAGCCCTGCCCTGGGTTTGGTGGGGTTTCCATCTGGGATGTTCCTCTCCCCTCTCAGAACCGTGGAGTGTTCTGAGCCGGAGGGACCCGCAGGGATCATCAACTCCTGAACGGCCCGTCCAGGGATTGAGCCCCAACCTTGGTGTCGTGAACCCCAGGCTCCCACCAGCGCAGCCAGTCTCTCCTCCCTCTCCCCTGGGCTGGTCTTTGTGGTCCCCAGCTCACATCAGGGGCAGAATCCACCCTGATCTTGCCCACCACGACCCGGTGGCCCCTGTCCCGCCAGCCTGGGGCTGCAGCAGCCTCGTGGGTGCCTCCTTGAGCTTTGGGGTTGTGTCCCCTCCCGGTCCAAGGGTTGAGTGAAGCTCCCACCCTGTTAGAGGGTGGTGTGGAGCCCCCATCCCATCCCATGTGGGGTCTGGGCGGTGTGGAGCCCCCATCCCACCCCTGTGGGGTCTGGGCAGTGTGGAGCCCCCATTCCATCCCCTGTGGGGTCTGGGAGGTGTGGAGCCCCCATCCCCTGTGGGGTCTCTGCGGTGTGGAGCCCCCATCCCCTCTGGGATCTCAGCAGTGTGGAGCCCCCATCCCATTCCCTGTGGGGTCTGGGTGGTGTGGAGCCCCCATCCCATCTCATGTGGGGTCTCAGCGGTGTGGAGCCCCCATCCCATTCCCTGTGGGGTCTGGGTGGTGTGGAGCCCCCATCCCATC
>VZTI01001171.1:52587-121773 GCA_013397865.1 Struthidea cinerea | reverse complement strand
AAAAAAAAAAGGAAAAAAAAGGGTGGTTTCTGGTTTTCAGCAAGCAAAGGGCCACGGCCTCCAAAAATGAACATTTCCAGCCTAAGACTTTGCAAAGAATGACTGAAAAAGCCTTTTGTCTTTGATGGCTGATTGTTGTTTTTATTTCTTGTTGGACAAGTTAATGTAAATGGCATTGACAGGGCTACTCCAAACACACTGATTTGTTGACATTAAGCTCCTCAGAGATGGAGGGTTGTGTCAACACCTCCCCTGAACTGTCAGGTTAACNTTTTTTCCCCTTTTCTGCTTATTTTTGCCAGATGGCAGGCACAGATTTCAGCTGGAGCCGCGACGGTTTTTGCCTTCTCTTGGCATCTCTTCCCCCTCGCAAACGAACGGCCCCGGCAGCTCTTGCTCTGGTAGAAAGAGCTTTGCAAGTGTTTATTTTCTTTCCAAAGAGAACGATTGCCTGTGTTTTTATTTGAAAAGTCAAATCCCTCTGGAATATTTATAAGCCAAGGCCCTGTGCATGGAAGTGAAATGCCGTGAACTTTGCACCAACCACAGCCTCGGCCGCCTTGGGAGGGACCCAAGTGGAAAATAACCATCAGGAAAACATCTCAGGAGCGCCAGAGTCACCTCTGGGTTTGCACAAGTCCGGTCTGTGCTTTAATAACTCCCCTGGCCCGTGGAAGAGCTGAGCAAGTCCTGCTGGGAGCTGTCGCTCCCAGGGTTTGACATCCATCAGCTCTTGCAGGTGGGATTGCTGAGGAGCAGGGACGGTGACTCGGAGAGCAGACAGCAGAGCTGGAGAGGGGTTTGGGGCAAGGCCTGGAGGGACAGGACACAGGGAATGGCTTCCCACTGCCAGAGGGCAGGGATAGAGGGGATTTTGGGAAGGAATTGCTGGCTGGGAGGGTGGGGAGGGGCTGGGCTGGAATTCCCAGAGCAGCTGTGGCTGCCCCTGGATCCCTGGGAATGCCCAAGGCCAGGCTGGATGCTGGGGCTTGGATCCACCTGGGACAGTGGGAGGTGTCCCTGCCCATGGCAAGGGCTTGGATCAAGATGCTCTTTAAGGTCCCTTCCAGCCCAAACCCATTCCAGGATTCTGTGGCACTTAATGACCCCAAAACTGCTCTTGTGGTACTTTTATTTTCCTTCACCTCCTCCTCCTCCTCCAAGCAGCTTCCAGGAGCCCCTATTTCACTTTTCCAGTCCTTTGCCGATTGGTCGGAGCCGTGTTGGAGCGTCGGGGGGTTGTGGGCGCCTCTGACGACCTTTGGGGTCCTTTCTGCCTTTGTCCTGTTGCTTTGCTCTGTTCTGCCTTTGACCTTGACCTCCTGTGTTGTCCTCTGTAGGGGGAGGTAGATGTCCACTCTACCATGTCGGTGAGTACCGGACGCCGTGCCCTGCGCCTTGGCTCTGCTCCGCTCCCACCTCCAGGCTTGGGGGGGGAAGTTGAACCAGAAAAGGTCCTTTGTCAGCCAGGAGGAAAGGAAAAGATGGATGAAAAGTTCAAATCAATACGATGAATAATTCTGGGATAAGTCAGAGACCGATGGGAAGGATTTCCTTCCCAATGGCTCACTAAATTGTTGATTTTAGAGCATTGAAGTGGCTCCTTTTATCGCCCTGGAATACCTAAATTTGCGGGGAATTGGGGGAAATGCCTGATATTAGGGAAAGCTTGATGGGAGCCTCATACTCTGCTCCAAAGAGAAGAGATGTTTGTAAAATCCTCCCTCGCTCCTTGTTCAGAGAAACTCCCCATGGGGATTCCAGCTGGAAGTTCCTCCTGGTTTGAGGGATTGGACCACTAAGCCTTCCCTCAGACTGGAGTGGAAGGGTCCCGGGCCAGGCTGGACGGGGCTTGGAGCCACCTGGGACAGTGGAAGGTGTCCCTGCCCATGGCAGGGGCTGGAACTGGATCATCTTTAAGGTCCTTTCCAACCCAAACCGTTCCGTGATTCCACGGTTTTCTCCAGAAAATAATGTGGATTCTTGACACGTGCCATCTCCCTGTTTGGATTTGGCCAATTAGCACCGAAAAAAAAGCCAAGGAGACCTTTCAGACCTTCCTTCTGGTTCAGCAACCCCCTGTGATTGTTGTCATCTCTGCTTGCTCCATGTGCGGGAGGAAAACGCACGGCTCTTCCAGGGATAGACGGCAAACAAAGTGCTCTGCAGCCACCTTGTTTCCTCTATTCCCACGTCTGCAGACCCAGGCCCGTGGGAGCAAAGCCCGCCTGGGAATTCTGTGGGGTTGTGTCACATTCAGAGCCGGAACCCTGCTTCTGCTTTCCAGCCTTTATTCCCTGCTTTTCATGGGAATGCCGACTGATGTTCCCTGCTCCGGCGGGATGCTTGTGCCCCTTTCCCTGGAAACTGAGCTTAGCTAAGCCTGGAGTGTTTGCAGGCTCCGGGCACCTGGGGGGTTTCTAAGTCAACACCGAGGCCTCAAATCAACGCCAGCTCCTGGAGAGACGGAGCCTCGTTAAAGCAATCCCAGGCCGGCTCCCATCAAAGCCGCGTCGGAGCCGTGGAGCAGCCGGGATGCTCCAGGCGTTCCCTGCAGCCAGGGGTTTCCAGGAGCGGTGTTGGATGTCAACCATCCTCCGTGGTGTCCTCAGGGCGTAGCCCAAGAGGGAGAGATGCAAAGAGCCCTTTTCCCTCTGGCTTTTCCAGGCTTGGAGCCCTTTAGAAGCCAGATGTATTTATTCCTTTAATTGGATCCAGTGCCTAGACAGCTCTGGAGTCAGCTTCCTACGGAGAGGGGGGCATTACTTTCATTAAGGTAAATCAGTGGAAAATAATACCTGGAGGTCCCCTGGAAAGGGTCAGGGATGGAGTAATCCCTTTATATGGAGGGGCTTTGCCAGCCTGCTCTTAGTCGGGTTTGTTCTTAACGGCAACAGATCCCGGTTTTCCTTTTATCCCTCCTAATTTTCTGTTCTCCGTGTAGTTGGGATTAATTGGTGGGAATAAATCACGGAAAGAGTCCGTGTCCGTCTGAAAGAGGTGGAAAAATAAAAATGGGATTGCACAAAGTAGCAGGACAAAGGAGGAATTTTAGCGGGGTTTAATTTGCCCGGTGGGAAGTTGTCGTGGCTAATCCTGGAGGTTTAAAAGGTGGAAAAAGTGGGATGCAGGCATGGACAGGGCATGAGCAGCATCCAGGATCCTCCACGTCAGGGGCTCAGGGGCTTTCCACTCCAGAGGTGATCCCAGTCTTTTAGGGGATTGCTTGGCCTGAAGGTTGGGCCAAATTCCCTTAAAACACGGATGACTCGAGGGGGAGAAGATGGATTGGTGGCTGGAGCAGCCCTTTCCTGGCTTTCCCAAGTGTCTCCAAAATCCCAAATATTTGCCAGGGTGGAGGGGTCCAAACAGGAGCTGGTGGTGCTTTAAACAAGGAGCAGAGTGTCCAGATCCCGTGGATTTTGTGGATGGGGCAGGCTGACCCCTGATTAACCCGGGAGCTCTGTAAACTCGAGTCTGGCTAAGCCGGCTTATCTGGAATTCCATGGTTTCCTTGTCTGCTTTCAGCAGTTGGAAAATTAATGGAAGCCAAAATGCCCAATCCCATAAATCCTTTAAACCAGGGCGTGCTTCCATAGGTATCATTCCCTCTGTGGAGTCCCCTCGGCGTGGCTGGCGTGGGATTTTGTTTTCCGAAGCTGTTGGGTGCTTTCTCTTGCCTGCACCTCCATCCATAAAGAATGTGTGGCACAGGGAATTTGGCGGCCGAAATTCCAGCCCTGGCGTACGGAATCCAAACGTGCCTCCTCCTTCCCGCTCCAGAGCCTCAGCCTGGACCTTCCAAAAATCCTGCCAGGAGATAAAGTTGGGTTGGGATTTTTTTTTTTACCCTTTAGGCAATTTAGGGGAAACTGTAGGATTTGCAATTTCCGGCTTTCCTCTTGTTTCATCCACTGCTCTTCCAAGGCTCTTAAGTTGGGAATGTGCAAAGGGACATCCATGAACAGCTTCCAAAGCTCTCCACACCTTCCTTAACCCGTCCATGGGGGCAGCCCAAACCTCCAAATGCGGCATCTTTCGGGCTCCCTGTGCAGGGGAGACTTGAGTTGAGGGCGCACGGAAAAGTCGGGTGCTCGGGATTGTTCTTGGAGCCGGGAGCCACCTGGTTGATGCCACCAGCGTGGGTGAAGGTGATTTAGTGACCATCACAGGGTCCCTTTCCACAAATGTTTTCCCTGGATCTTGCAGCCTTGGGTAGATGGGATAGCAGGAGTGAGAAAAGCGTTTCAAAGTGCAGATCCTTATGGAATTCTCGTGATCCTCTGGAGCTTTTTGTTGGGTTTTGTGAAGGGCAATAAATCAGGAGAGCCTGATGGGTTAATTAAAAACCAGTCACTAATTCCTACAGCTTTCCCCATCTCCCTGTTTCATCCGTCTTCTCCCTGGTTTTTAGCTGTAACACCTCAGTGTTGAAATGGAAATTTAAGATAAGGTTCAGTTTTTGGGAAAAGACAAAATGAGCTGACGGTTCGGACGCTGCTTCTGTTGGTCACTCGGGTCTGCTTGGAAAATTCTCTTGGCCTGAGCTTTGCTGGCTCACGGAGTAGCAATGGAGTGGGTGGGTTGGGATTTTTCCTTGGAGCTCATCCTTTTTTCCAGTCTGTTCAACATCTGGGCCCTCAGTGGGGCAGTGGTTGCGTCTCCTCCAGGCACCGCACGTCACCCCAACGTGCCGAGCCTTCCCCCGGCATCCCAACGGGCAGGGATCTGCGTAAATGAGGAGTCTGGAGCATCCCTGTGTGTGCAGAGGGTGAGGAACCCCCGGGGTCACTGTCCCAGAGGGAGGACGAGCGCTCCAAACTTCTGGATCTCTCCCCTTTTCTCCGACATCGAATTATAATTGCAAAATTATTTCGGGAAGATGGAGCGATTCAAGCCCTTGTCTTTAAGTTTTCCTGCTGCCGTAATTGGCAGCTTTGCCCCGATAAATCAGCAGAAACAAACGTGGTTCTTGCTCTTCATAAGTGAGGGGAAAAAATAAAAAAAAGAATCTGTATTTAATCAGCTTTTTGTTTCCAAAATGGCAGCTGCTTTGTATTTAATGGAAAATCAGGCTCTTCCCAATGGAAAGAATGTTATTCCCAAAGCGAATACAAAAGAAAATAAAAGCCACAAAAGAAGAGGATGAAATATGTCCACTTTTTTTTTTCTTTTTTTTTTTTGGTCTCGTTTGTTCCAGTTTGGAGCCGTGCGCTCCGATCGCGGCCGGGCCACGGCTCTGCTTTGCATCAAGGAACTGGGAAAGTCTCGGATCCTGGACACGGGGACCAGGAGAGAGCCTTGGGAGACACGAATAGGACCAAAAAAATGAAGGCTGCTTCGAGCTCCTTGTGTACGTTTTGGCTTCAAGCTGAAAGAGGGGAGATTTACACGGAATATTGGGAAGGAATTCTTCCCTGTGCCGATTGGGATTCCCAGAGATTTCCCAGAGAAGCCGTGGCTGCCCCTGGATCTCTGGAAGTGTCCAAGGCCAGGTTGGACGGGGCTTGGAGCATCCTGGGATAGTGGAAGGTGTCCCTGCCCATGGATGGATTGGGATGAGCTCTAAGGTCTTTTCCAACCCAAAGCATTCCAGGATTCCGTGATTTTGGTGCCAGTCTCAACTTCCAGCCTGGTGGGAGAGTTGGGATCTGTGGTTATTGAGTGTCTGCAGTCAAACCCAGTGGCAAACAAGGACAAAGCCTGTAATTCCCAGAGTTTCTCAAGGCGTGATGCTGCCCCACCCCGAACCTGGACTGGCAGGAATCCTTCCCACCCGTGGCTGGTGTGGAGGTCCTTGGAGAGACCCTGCAGCATCCCAGGAGCCCAGACAGCAGCTGGATGCTCCAGCTCATTTTGGGTGAGCCAGGCTCTGCACCCAACAATTCCCGTGCTCTTGACTCCCAAAAACCACTTCATTACAACCACCCTGCCCCGCCTTTGGGTGTTGAGCAAGGAAAAAGACGGTGATCATGAAATCTTCTGTTTCCTTGGATTTTTGGACATGTGCATATCCAAATTGCCCCCCAGAAGCTTCCCAGCTTTGCTCCAAACCATGGAGCTTCCAGAGGAGATCCCTGCCCACTTTGGGGCTCTTTAAGGCTTCAGAGAAGCCGCCCCGTGCTCAGCTGCAGCAGCTGCATCCCGAGGTACTTCCCTTCCCCACCCCCTGCCCTTCCTCCTGTTTATTTATTTCCCTGTTTAACAGAAATAACGAAGCAGAAGTCACTTGCTGACTCTGACAGAGGGACAAATCATGGGTTCCTGTGCCTGCTCTTATCCCAGAGCCTCTGATATCCTGAATCCCACGATTTTCCGTGGTTCCAAACTCCTTGAGTTGCGCTTTTGCTGTTGGGTGTTTTTGCTTCTGCTTCTCAGGCTTCTCATGGTGCCAAGACCTCTTGATTCCTTCAGAGGAAAAGCCTTTCCATGGAGCTGGTTACTCCACAAATTATTAAAGACCACCCCCCCCCCAAAAAAAAAAACCCCAAACTGACTAAAACAGCATTAAATATTTTTAATAAAAGCCCCTTTCAGACCTGTCTGCAGGAGCTGGTTGTGACCATCACCCCCAGTGCGATTTCCCTCTGCCTTGAGCTTCCCCCAGCTCCAGCCAAAATACTTCCAGCTGTTGACCTTGGGCATCTCGGACACAGCCAAGGGTTTTCCCTCTTTTATTGGAATGTCAGGGATTTGTTTCGGGCTGCAGTGGCTGGTTTATTTTTGGTGTGGTGAGGATAATTGCTGGATTTGCTTTTCTTCCCCTTTCCTTTTTTATTTTTTTAATTTGTCTGGTTGTCCCTGAGCTTCTGTTGGGAGCTCAGCTCTGCCACGTGTTAGTCCTGTTGCCAGATCCCCTTTTCCCAAGGTATCATCCAGGTGGGAAATGTTTACCTCTGGCAAAGGACACCCCGCGGAGTTTTTTCCACACCTCTGGAATGTAGGAGGTGGAAACTCTCCGCAGGAGTCTGGGAGAGATCCCGGGTCAGGCAGGGGATGGGGCCTTCCGGGTTGGTGGCAGCAGCTCCACTTTGGGCTCTTTGGAGTTTCCCAGTTGAGTTGGTCTTTGCAGGAGACAAATTCCACTTGGGACTGGGTTAATCGGTGCTGCTCTCCGTAGGTTTTCCGTGGTGAACCTGAGGTGTTTCCTGCTGGGAAGTTGTCTCCTGAACTGAGAGAGGGATGGTCAAAGTCAAGACCGAAATCCCAGTTTTACTCAGGAAAAGCTCCAGCAGTGAAACTTTGTTGAAATCTGGTGATTTGCTGATGGCACCGGGGGTTCTTCCGTGGGTGACCACAGCCTGCCTTGCTCCCAGCCCAAGGTTCATCCCTCCCAGAGCGCCTGTCCTCCTCCCAGACCAGCAGCTCTGGTTCACGGGATCACTTCTGGAATGGCAGATCCCCGGCGGAAGAGGCCCTTCCCATTCCTGGGAAATCAGGGCATGGATGCCTCTCCCATCAGCTGTGAGTGGCAGGATGGATGTTGGGGCTGTTGGAAGGGACACTGTGGTCATGGTGACAGTGACATCGGCCATTCCACATGTCCCAGCGTGGCTGGAATCCAAAACGCCTTCCCAAAGAAATGGGCGTGCAGCCATTGCCTCTCTTTTCTTGAGCCTGGGCATCAGGAGCTCCAAGGCTCAGAGTTTTCCATGGATCCAAGGCTAAGGAGGATCCCATGGCTCCCAAGGCTGAGGAGAATCCCATGGATCCAAGGCTGAGGAACGTCCTGTTGGTCCAAGGTTGAGGAGCACCCTGTGGGTCCAAGGCTGATGATCATCCCATTGGTCCAAGGTTGAGCAGCATCCCATGGCTCCAATGTTTAGGAAGATGGCTCCCAAGGCTGAGGAGTATTCCACGGATCCAAGGCTGAGGAGAATCCCTTTGGTCCCAGGCTGATGATCATCCCATTGGTCCAAGGTTGAGCAGCATCCCATGGCTCCAATGTTTAGGAAGATGGCTCCCAAGGCTGAGGAGTATTCCACGGATCCAAGGCTGAGGAGAATCCCTTTGGTCCCAGGCTGAGGAGCATCCCATGGCTCCAAGGCTGAGGATCATCCCATTGGTCCAGCACTGAGGAGGATCCCATGGATCCAAGGCTGAGGAACATCCATCNTAGGAAGATGGCTCCCAAGGCTGAGGAGTATTCCACGGATCCAAGGCTGAGGAGAATCCCTTTGGTCCCAGGCTGATGATCATCCCATTGGTCCAAGGTTGAGCAGCATCCCATGGCTCCAATGTTTAGGAAGATGGCTCCCAAGGCTGAGGAGTATTCCACGGATCCAAGGCTGAGGAGAATCCCTTTGGTCCCAGGCTGAGGAGCATCCCATGGCTCCAAGGCTGAGGATCATCCCATTGGTCCAGCACTGAGGAGGATCCCATGGATCCAAGGCTGAGGAACATCCATCCTGTGGCTCCCAAGGCTGAGGAATATCCATCCCATGGCTCCCAAGGCCGAGGAGCATCCCATTGGTCTAAGGCTGGGGAGTATTCCATGGATCCAAGGCTGAGGAATGTCCCATTGATCCAAAGCTGAGGAATATCCTTTCCTCCAGCAGCCATTCCCGTCTGCCCAGGAGCCCTGACCCACAAGCCAGCCTTGGCTGGAAGGTTTCCCTCCTTCTTCTTTTCCTTGGCAGATCCCAAACCCGTGGGAACATCACCTCCTGTCTTGGCTCCAGCTGCTTTTTCCAGCTCCGTAAATCCACACAGTGGCTCCAGTGTTCGGCTCCCGGGATGACTCCACGGAGCCGGGGATCAAACCGGGGTCTGCCAGTGGCTGAGGTCACTCAGGGCCCGTTAATGGTCGCACGTCAGCCACCCCTCGCGTCCCACGCGCGGCACGTCAGCGCGGAGCGACGGAGCCCAGACCCCAGCTGGAAACCAGGAGTTGCTCTGCTCTGTCCTCCTTCCATAGAAAAACAAAAAAATTTAGGGACAAAAAAGGGATTTCTTCTCCTTAATGAGTCTGCTGCAAAGCCGAGTAAATGGAATTAAATTAATTGAGAGCTTTCTTGATTCCTGCTGGGTTTTTTTGGGATGAGGACGTAGAGGTTGGTGTGGCCACGGTGGTCCTTGGTGCCAGCTGAGCTCCAGCCTCGAGGGGACACCTTTGGAGGCCACCAGGCTCGGGGTGACGTGGACAACCAACCAGATACATCAGTTGGGCTTGGGGTCTCCTCGCTTGGGGCTCTCCCTTGTTCCTTTGGACCCCTTTGTCCCGGAGACCCTTTTCTTTGCAGGATCTTGAGTGCGGATCCACAGCTTTTGGGCTGTCTTTTTTGTGCAGGGGTTTTGTTTGGTTTTGTGTGGTTTTTTTAACGAAAACAAAGCTGGAAACACCCAAAACAAACCAGAAAAAAAAAAAATCCAACAAAAACCCTCCACAAACCCCCACTTTGTCCAGCTGAAAATGGATTTCTGGGCAATTAATGAAAGGTTTATTTTTTAAGTAAACCTCTTAAAAATATTTTTAAAATTTACAAGTACTCATCGTGCTTTTGTTCTGATGCTTTGGGAAGTGTTCGTGTTTTTGGGTGATGGTTTGGGGTTTTTTTGCCATCTTCAATGAGTGCAGAACTGTTTTTTTTTTTAAAAAAAGGCAAATCAACACGGCACAGGCAAGGCAGGAAAACTGTCAAGAGCTGATTTACTGAATTTGCCCCCAGTTTAGGGGGATTTGGGGCAGCCAGGGGATCCAGAGGCCTCTGGAGCAGGAGATGAGCCCTGGGAGGTCTGCGGGGTCTGAAGTCTCCATCCGTGGCCACACAGAGAGGATCCGCTGGGATTATCCTCGGGTTTGTGCTACCAAACAATTGCTCATTATTTCCCCATCACGTTTCCATCCTCTGCAAAACATCCCAGTGCTGCCTTATGGATTGGGAAAGTCAGGAAATTCAGTGTTGAAATTACTGGGACAACTTGTGGTGTTTATAGAAAATTGTACATTTAGTACCGAAGAATTCCCATTTTTTGGCCCACTTTTCTGCTGTCTCAAGTCCCTGGATTTGCACATCTAAATATCCTTAATCGCATCGTTCCTGATGCTGGTTGCAGATGAAGAAGGAATTCTGTTGGTAGCAAAAGAAAAACTAATTGGAAATTCTGAGAGCGCTTGGAGCCTGTCGGGCTTTGTTTTCCGTGGAAACGCCGCGTTAATTCCTCGGAGAGTCGGTGGGAGGGTTCTCCGTGCTGCAGCAGGACCTGGGCTGGGATTTCAGGGACCACATCCCACCTGGTTTGGGCCAGGGGAAGTGCAGGAGGCACCAACAGGTGAAGGGAAGCTGTGGCTGGATCCCTGGGAGTGCCCAAGGCCGGGTTGGACAGGGCTTGGAGCAGCCTGGGATAGGGGGAGGTGTCAGGGGTGGACCTGGGTGATCCTCCAGGCCCATCCCAACCCATTCCACGATTCCATGACAGCCAGAGGTGCTCCTGCAGGGTGGTGGGGGACTGGCAGCGTGCTCCTGATTGCACGTGAAGATTAATGGGTATTTATTTGAACAACCATTCCATTTCAGTAGCTCTTAATGAGTCCTTTGATAGCGAGTTCCTTAATTAACAAGGCAGCCTCTCGGCGTTTCCTCTCCCTAATTGGTAACAGATTGGCCATTTCTAAACAAACGCTCCCGGCAGCGGGGCCGCCTCCGGAGCCTCCGTGCGGCCCTTCCCCAGAGGGGCTGCTCCTGGGAATCCAGAGCCTTCCCCTTCTGCCCAGCGATGGGATATGGACGGAAAGAGAGGATTTCGTGGCTGATCTCCTCAAGTAGGATGGACTTGGTGGGGAGTAGCCCATGGACATTGAGCCCAGGGAGGTTTGGAGTCCCCAGCCCTGGAAGAGCCCAAGGAATTCCTGGATGTGGCACTCAGTGCTCTGGGCTGGGGACAAGATGGGCATCGGGCACAGGTTGGACTCGGCGATCCTGGAGGGCTTTTCCAGCCTCAGTGGTCCTGTGGCGACGTGCTCTGGTAGGAGCCCCTTGGCTGCAACTCCGGGAGAGCCTTGGAGTTTGGCTCCTCCTTTTCAGTGCTCGGAATGGCCACAGGGAACCCTCGGGATCCTTCCTGTGCGTCCAGAGGGACCCTGGGCGGCACGGGCAGGGCAGTGCCACCTTGAGAGGTGCCACGGGAACCCCGAGGTTCCGTCAGGAGCCGTGGACAGAGGGGTTCACTGCCAGGAATCTGGTTACAGATGGATTGAGCCGCGAAACAATAAATCCATGGATTTTGCTTGGATGACACCCTCGGAAGGGCTTTGTTTCACTGAGGTTGGACCAAGGAGGCATTTGGGTATCTTGGCCATGGAGATCTGTCAGCTTTCACCCGTGATCCCCGTTCTCCCCAGTGCAAATCCAGGTTTTAATGGGATTTGCAAAGGTCTTAAATAATGAGTGACCCTACAGAGCTGTTCCTGGGACGGCTTTGCGTGGTTCGAAGCTCCTCGGTTTTCTGCCGGGTTGGTAAATGAGCAGTTGGTGCCTTTGAGGTGCTTGTTTCCCCCTTTCCCTGCAGAGAGCTCGGGCCGTGGTTGCATTCCTGCTCCTTGCTCCCTGTCCGGATCTCACCCTGCCCTTTGAACAAATTGTTCCTGAGCTGGAGGGGACCAGGGTGTCCGGGCAGGTTGTTCCTGAAATCCAGACAGGGACGGAGCCGGGCTGGAGCCACGCCGGGGAGCGGGATCAGGACATCACCAGTGATTGCTCAGGGCGCTGGCATGGGGACAGCCTTTGGGAGTGCCCCCGGTTCTGCCACACTCCCGAAAATCATCAGGGAATTAGCGCGGGGTTGGAGCCGTCCCGGCTGAGCGCGGCGGCTCCTCTGAGCAGCCCGCGGGGTTCTCCAGGAGCGGCGACGTCTGGGATGACATCTCGGAGCTTCCCGCTCCGTGCCAAGGCACAAGTCCCGGCACCGCCGCCGAGGGTGGGGCGGGTAATGATTTCGGGAGGGTTGGGGCTGTGGCAGACACGTCCATGCCGGGCTCGGCTCCGCGTGTCCCGCAGCCGGGCGGGCCAGTCCGGCTCTTCCAGCGCTGCAGGAAAACTCCAACACGAACCAGGAAAAAGCCCCAGCGCCGTGAAGTGAAACTCCATCGCAAACGAGCTCCAAAGAACCGAGGTGGGCATCTGTGGCAGGAGGATGTGCTCGATTCCCGCCAGCCCCAGCCATTCCAAGTGGGAATAGAAACAGCCTTCAGCCGCGGCAGCAGCTTATTAGCGCTGATATATCAGCGGCCGCGCGCTCGTTTGTCTCCTGTCAGCAGCAGCTGCTTATCCAGCAGATTTCCCACTGTATTCCTGGGGAAATAGCCTGAAATTGATGTTCTCAAGCCATGGCTGACTTTATAAGGAGCTGCTGTAACTCGTGGAGCGCAGGGGTGAGGCAGGAAAGGATTAAGTTCGGCCTTATTTATAAGGCGTGAAACCCATAAATTCTGGGAGGGTTTTAAATCTCGGTGCCCAGGGCAGGAGCTGCTGCTCATCCCTGGTGGTGCCTTCTGTTCTCCGAGCGGACATTTAACACCGTGATTGAAACTCCTGTGGCATCTCCAAGTTCTCTGATAATAAATATAAGGGGAAAAGGGATTCAGGCTCCAAAGGCAGAAAAAATAATCCCGTATTCTTTTGCTTTTCTTCGGATAATACTGGATCTAAACTGTGAGGCATCCGTGTGTTCTTTAAGAGGAAAAACTGAGTGTTTTTTAAAGAAAAGATTTTTAGGTGTTTGAAGCTCAAGAAAAACGGAAATAAAAGGTCGTGTTCTCAGCTGGCCTGAGAAGATTCAGGTCCAGAATGCGGGCGATGGACATTTGCACCTGAAACAGTTTTAGGCCTGGCTTAAATCTGTGTGGAAAAGGCAGGAGGAGGGAAGGCTGAGCCAGAAGCTGCTCCTGGGCTTCTTTGGATCCCCTTTGCCATCTCTGCAACAAGTCCTGGGAGAACATTCCCATAAAGAACATCCCGAAGTGCCACTTCCACTCGGGGAAGCCTGGCAGACTCATGGTGCTGCCGAGCCCTGATGATCAAATTGCTTTTCCAATCCCATTTTCCCCGTTTGGGGCTTAATTATGTGACATTTCATCCCAAGTGTTTGCTCTTTTTCAGCCGCTCACGGTGTCATTTCTCCTTCACTCCTTGCCGGAGCAGGAATTGGTGCCCCGGGCAGGTGTGGGTCACCCTTCAGGTACCTCCATGAGTTGATCTGACCCATGCTTGGGCTGTAACAGGGCTGTTCCTCTTAAATTTTGGTCGGTGGGGACAGAAAACCTTCCTGGGGTTTTTCCTTTGCACGGTGTGGGAGAGGAGGGCATCCCCTGGGACCTGGGCAGGCTGGAGAGGTGAGCACGTGGGAAGCTCGTGGAGTTCATCCTGAGGGGTGTTCCCCTGGAGAAGGGAAGGCTCCAGGGAGAGCTCCGAGCCCCTTGCAGGGCCTGAAGGGGCTCCAGGAGAGCTGGAGAGGGACTGGGGCCAAGGCCTGGAGGGACAGGAGCCAGGGAATGGCTTCCCACTGGGAAAGGGGAGCTTGGGCTGGGATCTTGGGAAGGAATGGCTGGGAGGGTGGGGAGGGGCTGGGCTGGAATTCCCAGAGCAGCTGTGGCTGCCCCTGGATCCCTGGGAATGTCCAAGGCCAGGCTGGATCCACCTGGGATGGTGGGAGGTGTCCCTGCCCATAGAGGGATGGAACTGGATGGGATTTAAGATCCAACCCAAACCATTCCGTGATTCCCCTGGGGGTGAGAACCTCCAAGGCTTTTGCAGGGGTTACGGCCCTCTGCAAATTGCCGCTGATGTGGAGCATGAGCTACTTTTGGGGTTTTCTCCCGCTCTCCCAGGAAGGGTCAGGAGCCCTGTCGCTTGTCCTCAGCAGGGTCCCTGGGACTGGCTGCAGAGCTTTGATTTCCCATCCTCTGCTTCCATCTGGGACATCTCAACGATACCTGGAGAGGTTCAGGGCACTTGGAATGCCCAGCTGGAGCAGAGGAAGCCAAGGGGAGACTCATCGGGGTTTGCTCCTCCCGAGGGGCAGCTCCGATCTCTGGGACAGGGACAGGACCCAGGGAATGGCTGGAGCTGGGCCAGGGCAGGCTCAGGCTGGAGAGCAGGGAAAGGCTCTTCCCCCAGAGGGTGCTGGGCACTGCCCAGGCTCCCCAGGGAATGGGCACGGCCCCAAGGCTGCCAGAGCTCCAGGAGCGTTTGGGCAGCGCTGCCAGGGATGCCCAGGGTGGGGGTGTTGGGGGGTCTGTGCAGGGCCAGGGGTTGGATCCATGATCCCTGTGGGTCCCTCCCAACTCAGGATATTCCGTGATTCTGTCAAAACTCCTCGGCTGCAGCAAAAACTCGGTGTCTGTGGGAAGTAATGAAGAAAAATCACAGCCGGGCAGCGCCGCGCTTCCCGCAGCTTTCGGGGATGAGGAATTGGCACGAGCGGGGTTTTAAATAACCCAACGTGTCAGAAAAGCACAAACAAATGATGAAAGGCAAAGAAAAAACCCCAGAGCTCTGCTAAACTTTATGGTTGCCATGCTTCATCTTCATTTTGGTGCAGGTGTTTGTTGGGAGGTGAGTGATGGACGCTGCGGAGCCTGGGAGCGGCAGCGAGCGGGAGATGGAGCACCCTGCCCTGCAACGCGCGGCTCGGCTCCTTTTTTTTGAATAAAAAATCCATTTTTCCCCTCCTGCTGAAGACGAATGTGGCCTGAAGATCCAAACCAACTTTGCATAGCTGGGAAAGAACCTTTCCCAGCACAGGCATCAAGCGTTGCGGTGCCGCGGTAACGAAACCGGCGACGCCGAGCTGGAAACACGGCGTAAACTCCGCGTTTAATCCCAGTTTAAACACAGCTTGTAAAGCGCTTGTAAAAGTCGGTGAGAGCTCCTAAGCCACGCCTGGGTGTCAGAAAAGCGTGTTAAGAGCCTTTTGTGAGTGTTTGAGAACATAATCTCCTGCTGGAGCTGTTTTCAGGGCAGCAGCGTGATCCAAGCCACCCTCGTGGGGTTGCACACGCAGGCGTCGGGACGGTTCCCTGTGGTGTCAGCCTGAGGGTTTGTGCAAAACCCTGCTCTTGTGCCAAAGGATTTCCCCGTTCTTATGGGTTTAATTCACGTTGCAGTCCCACCGGCCACTGAGACTGTCCCTGGAAGTGTCCAGGCCAGGTCGGAGGGGGCTTGGAGCACCCTGGGATAGGTGGGAGGTGTCCCTGCCCGTGGAATGAGATGGGCTTTGGGGTCCCTTCCAACCCAAACATTCCATGATTCTCTGGTAATCGATGGGATGTTGTCCTGCCCGCGTTAGGACGTGAAGAGAACACTTTGGGCTCTGAGCACCCCAAAGCTCTCCTGAATTTGAGCTTCTCCCAGGCTGCACCCAGCAAGGCCTAACCCTTCCCTCAGCCATGGGCACTTCCGGAGGGGATTCCCTTGGAAAAAGGCGGTTGTGGCGTTGAGCTCTGTGGGAAGATCCCATCACAGATGGAACATGAGGGAGGCTGGTCTGGTCTGGAGAAGGTCTCTGGTGGCTTTAACTGAGGAGGTTGGGCTGGTCTGGAGAAGGTCTCTGGTGGCTTTACCTGAGGAGGTTGGGCTGGTCTGGAGAAGGTCTCTGGTGGCTTTACCAAGGAGGTTGGGCTGGTCTGGAGAAGGTCTCTGGTGGCTTTAACTGAGGAGGTTGGGATGGTCTGGAGAAAGTCTCTGGTGGCTTTTCCTGAGGAGGTTGGGCTGGTCTGGAGAAGGTCTCTGGTGGCTTTAACTGAGGAGGTTGGGATGGTCTGGAGAAAGTCTCTGGTGGCTTTTCCTGAGGAGGTTGGGCTGGTCTGGAGAAGGTCTCTGGTGGCTTTACCAAGGAGGTTGGGCTGGTCTGGAGAAGGTCTCTGGTGGCTTTAACTGAGGAGGTTGGGATGGTCTGGAGAAAGTCTCTGGTGGCTTTTCCTGAGGAGGTTGGGCTGGTCTGGAGAAGGTCTCTGGTGGCTTTACCAAGGAGGTTGGGCTGGTCTGGAGAAGGTCTCTGGTGGCTTTACCTGAGGAGGTTGGGCTGGTCTGGAGAAGGTCTCTGGTGGCTTTACCAAGGAGGTTGGGCTGGTCTGGAGAAGGTCTCTGGTGGCTTTAACTGAGGAGGTTGGGATGGTCTGGAGAAAGTCTCTGGTGGCTTTTCCTGAGGAGGGTGGGCTGGTCTGGAGAAGGTCTCTGGTGGCTTTACCTGAGGAGGCTGGGCTGGTCTGGAGAAGGTCTCTGGGGGCTTTACCAAGGAGGTTGGGCTGGTCTGGAGAAGGTCTCTGGTGGCTTTACCTGAGGAGGTTGGGCTGGTCTGGAGAAGGTCTCTGGTGGATTTACCAAGGAAGTTGGGCTGGTCTGGAGAAGGTCTCTGGTGGCTTTTCCTGCTGGTGGCCCTGACGGTGTCCGTTTGTCCCTGCAGGGGAAGGTGGCCCAGACCGCCTGCATGTCGGCCTGCAAACACCTCTCGACGTCGCTGCTGCAGCTGCTGCTGGAGGCCGAGGTGAGGCAGCTCACGCTGGGGGCCCTGCACCAGTTCAACCTGGACGTGGAGGAGTGCGAACGTAAGAGCCCAAACCACCCCTGTCCTCGGCTTTGTCACGGATCGAGGGGGAATTCCTGCTCTGCCTCGGGCTCAGAT
Source organism: Struthidea cinerea (assembly GCA_013397865.1). NCBI lineage: Eukaryota > Metazoa > Chordata > Aves > Passeriformes > Corcoracidae > Struthidea > Struthidea cinerea. The sequence continues at coordinate 105,153 of VZTI01001171.1, read as the reverse complement.
TTTGGGTAGTGATTTAAATTGGGGTGGCCCACACCTAAAGTGACTCTGGCCCGTGAATTTTACGGGTGACAGATCGGGTCTGTTTATAAAATGAGTTATTTATGGACCAGACAGCGGAAAACAAAGAAAAGGTTTTAATCGAAGTTACTACGGGGTATAAACCAAAATGAATTATTAGTGCATTGCACGAAATTGTGTGTGATATTAAGGTATTTATGTTAAAATTGTGTTTATAGTTTTATTTATATTTATAGTAAAACTGGCAAAAGGAATAGGATCAATTAGGAATCAAATGTAATAGGATCGATTAGGAATCAAAAGGAATAGGATCGATTAGGGATCAAAAGGAATAAGATCGATTAGGAATCAAAAGGAGTAGGATCGATTAGGAATCAAATGTAATAGGATCGATCAGGGGTCAAAAGGAATAAGATCGATTAGGAATCAGAAGGAGTAGGATTGATTAGGAATCAAATGGAATAAGGTCGATTAGGAATCAAAAGGAATAGGATTGATTAGGAATCAAATGGAATAGGGTTGATTAGGAATCAAGAGGAATAAGATCGATTAGGAATCAAAAGGAATAGGATCAATTAGGAATCAAATGTAATAGGATCGTTTAGGGATCAAAAGGAATAGGATCGATTAGGAATCAAAAGGAATAGGATCGATTAGGAATCAAATGGAACTTCCCACCAAAATGACCGTGGTGTACACAGAGTCCTTTCCCTCAGCCTCCAGAGGAGCAACCCCAAACCAGCGTCCCCTTTGGGGGAAAATCCTACAGCCCTGCTGTGCCCCTTTGCATCTGGGGAGCCAGGTCAGGGTGTGGTGATGCCACGGTCTGGGGGTGGTGGGTGCCCACAGAGCTCACCCAGAGCATCTTCAGGACAGAGGATTCCAGGAGATCCAAGTTTTACTCTTCCTTTTCCTCTTCAGTGCTACCTTGATGTTCTCCAGACCATCCCTACTTTTTGGGATGGAGGATTTTAAGAACAGGAGGGATTGGAGCTCATGGATCAAAAATCAGTTTATTTATGACTCTTTCTGAGAGACTAGGCCTGCCCCATCCCTGGAAGTGTCCAAGGCAGAGCCGGATGGGGCTGGGAGCACCTAAAGAAGTTGACGTTCTTCAGCAGTTCTGGTCCTCTCCTGACCTCAGCCCTTTGTCCTCCCTGCCGGGAATTTTTCCTCAAATCAACCCTTTTGGCAAAGGGAGCAGAGGTGTCTTGTGACAAAGTGGCCATGTCTGCTCAGGGGGGTGTGTGGAGCACCGTGGTGCCAACACCAGGACTCTGCTCCCAAACCTGCTCCTTCTGGGTCTTCAAGTGCCCACCTGAGCTGGGTCAGGAGCTCTGAGGTTGCCCTCCAGTTGCTGCTTGTCCTGCTCGGTAAAAGGGTTAAAAACCAGAGCCCAAAGCAGACAAAATGCTCTTTTTGATCCCGTTTTTGTAATTTAAGTAAGGCAGAGTGAGCACACTCCTGCACAGGATCCTCTTTCCTTGTCGGGGGATGGATTTGTTGGGATTCATTCCAGGATGGATTCGTGACCGTGGTGGTTGAAGACCCAGAGCTTGACAGAGTTCCTAAAGAACCCAGGTGATCTTTGATAAAGTATTTTGAGGACTTTTTTCCCCCAGATATCCGCCTTTTTGGCTTTCTTGGCTGAGGCGGAGATTGGGATGTATTTTATCACGGAATCCTGGAATGCTTTGGGTGGGAAGGGACCTTAAAGCCCATCCAGTGCCGTGGCAGGGACACCTCCCTCTGTCCCAAGTTGCTCCAAGCTGGCCTGGGACACTTCCAGAGATCCAGGGGAGTGACTCAGTGGCATCAGCTGTGTTGGTTTCATCAGCCCCTGGCACTTCCCACTGCCGAGACAAGTTCTTCCAGCCTTTATCCAACATTTTCCTGGTCAGGTTTCGCTTCAGCTGCCCCCATCAACACTGAGATTAAATTTATTACTGGGAACGATCCCCCAGCATAAATTTTGCTGTTTCCAACAAGGGTTTTTCCATTTTTTAACATCCAGCTGCCATTTTCCAGCCCTCAGCTGGCCAGCCTGGGACGAGGATCCCCGTCCAGTGATTCCCATCCGGATCCTGCAGCTGCACCCGTAACTCACAAAGCAATGCCTGATTTTTCTCCCAGCGCTGCCTCGATCCCTGAATTCCTGCTGCTCGTTTGTGTCCCATCAGCGCCTCGGGAGCAGCTGCGTTCCCATGGGCGTCTGCTGGGAATAATGGGAAGCGTTTGTCATCCGTAATAATTCCCTGGTTTTTTTTGGCTGCAAACGCTCCGAACCCGGCAGTTTTCTGCCCCATCCATAACGTGGATCACGGGGCAGCGGCTCTTCCCTGAAAGCTGCTGCCGCCAAGGAGAACGGATGGGATTTCACAGCAGGCTGGAAAGGACGGTGCCTTAAATTCCCGTTTTCCGGGGAGCCCAAGCCAGGAGCACTCAGACATCCCAGAGCAGGTGACGCCAGCGTGGGCAGCGGGGTCAGGGACCTGTCCCGAGGTGCCATCGGAGCAGGGAATGGAGACGGATGCTGGAGCTGGATCCTCCCCATCCGTCACTGTCAGCCCCAGAACAGACAAAATCTTTTCCTTTTCAGCAGCAAAAATGTGTCCCCTCATCCCCACGGGTGTGTCTGGTGGCTCAGCTCCTCCTGGGAATCACTTTAATTTGGTTTTTTTTTTTTGGAGCAGAAATCCATCAAGGTTTGAATTTTAGGATAGGCCAGTTCCAAGAGGGAATTGGTGAACGGAGAAAATAAGTTTCAATTTGCAAGACTGGGGTTTATTCTCGGTTTTTTTGGTGATTTTTTAACCTTTTACCTGAAAGCAGGGGTGCGAATCTCAACATCCTCACGGGCAGCAGTCCATGCCTCTGCCTCCATCCGCTTCCTCCCCATAAATTCCCAAACCTTGCCCAACCCAGCAGTTTTATCGTGTAGTTATCACACTGAAATAAGATTTTATGGCTGTTCGGAGCACTCCAGTGAGTGCCGTGATGAGGGAACAGGGCTGCTGAGTTTTGATGCTGGAGTTCATTAAGGTTTTGTTTGTGAATCCTGAAGAAATAATCTGGTTAGCGGAGAGGTGAGGTGAGTTAATGAAATTATTTAATTGTGTATTAGGCGCAGTTTGAAGGTGGTGAAGATCATTTTCTCCGTGTTAAAAGCGGGTCTAACACACATTAGAAGGAAATGTGTTTATAAACACAATCGACAACAGGAGAGGTGAAAGATGTGGTGGTTTAGGCTTAAAACAAGTCACTGCTAAATTAGTTCTCCTCGTTTTTGGGTTCATAGAAGAATTCCTGATTTATAGCCAGTTTGCTGTTCCCTCAGCCCAAAGAGGGAGCGGCTGCTGGACCGTGGCTCCAGGCTGGGCTTAGGCACCAGGGAGGGGCAAGTCCAGGTGGCTGAGGGGGATTCTCAGGTGAGACCCCACCTGCAGAGCTGCCCCAGCCCTGGGGCCAGCAGCAAAAGGACGTGGAGCTGCTGGAGAGAGCCCAGAGGAGGCCCCGGAGCTGCTGCAGGGCTGGAGCCCCTCTGCTCTGGAGCCAGGCTGGGAGAGCTGGGAATGTTCCCCTGGAGCAGGGAAGGCTCCAGGGAGAGCTCCGAGCCCCTTGCAGGGCCTGAAGGGGCTCCAGGAGAGCTGGAGAGGGACTGGGGCCAAGGCCTGGAGGGACAGGAGCCAGGGAATGGCTTCCCACTGGGAAAGGGGAGCTTGGGCTGGGATCTTGGGAAGGAATTGCTGGCTGGGAGGGTGGGGAGGGGCTGGGCTGGAATTCCCAGAGCAGCTGTGGCTGCCCCTGGATCCCTGGCAGTGTCCAAGGCCAGGCTGGACATTGGGGCTTGGATCCACCTGGGATGGTGGGAGGGGTCCCTGCCCATGGATAGGGGTGGATCAAGATGATCTTTAAGGTTTTTTCCATCCCAAACCAGTCTGGGATTCCGCAGTGCTCGGGAGCAGAAGGAGGTCGTGATGGGACCCCTCACCCGCTCTTTAAATCTTCCCCTCCCTAAAGCACGCTCGTTTTGCGTGTTCAAAGCACAGAAAATGCAGTTTGTTCATTTTCTGATCTTCCAAAAGGAAGCTGCTGTAGGGCTGGGGAGAAACAGTGAATCGAGCAGACACCAAGAGCCCGATCTTCCATGTTTTCCTCATGAAACGTCCCTATACATCCGCAGCAGTTTGGGTGTGGTGTAAAAATCCTTTTAGGTTGCTTGTGATGGGAGAAACCTGGGAAAAATCCAAGCGTTTTCCATGGCTTTATCCTGGTGAGACCACGGAGTCTCCAGCTGGACAAACCCTTGAGGAGGTGCTCGGCGCTGAGTGGTCGGGGTGGTTGTCCCTTGGTTTTCCCAGCGGGGAGCTGTTTCCCAAGGCGTTCGGAGGGGTTTGGGAGCAGCTTTGCGGGGATCTGAGTGCATGGATGGCACGAGTGACTCCAGGGAAGGGCTGGGGGTGGATTCGGAATGTGTTGTTGGGCAATCCAACCTCGTTGGGATGGTTCGGCTTTCGTGGCTCCTTCCCTGCAGTCAGGAGAGGTTTTCTCACCTCCTTTTAAACCCGGACTAAGGCACGGCTTAAATGGGCTGCCCGGAAAGACTCAGTGGGACACGTCTCGTTATGTCTCAATTCGGGAGCCACTTCTGGCTCCAGCCCAGCTTGAAAAAGGACAAAAAAAAAACTGGAGAGGGGAAAAAGAAATCCCAAAGGCAAAGGTTTTTGGGGATCCTGTGAATAGAGGAAGCGATGCTTTTTCCAGAAAAGGCATTTCCTTTTTTCAGAGGGTTTCTTGTCTTCCAGAACGCATCCATAAGCCAAGATTTAACAGTGCAATGGGATTTTTTAAATCCCTACATGCCCTGCTCTGCTCTTTTTGAACTGATAAATGCATATATTAATATATAATTTAATAAATATATAATTTTTCCATCTCCCTTCTGCCTCGGACGCAGTGGAAATCAAATGTAACAACCCAGATTTGGAGGCGACAGCCAGAAAATCCCAAAGAAATGGGGCTGTTCCCGCTCCGAGGCAGCGTTTCCCATCTCCGTAACGGGTTCCAGCAGTGGTTGAGGGGTTGTTTTTACAATCCTCAGATCATAAAATGAGCAATTCCATCACCTCCAAAGTCTTTTAACTGCTGCTTTATGGGAAATCAAAAGCACCCTAAAAATTGTATTTCAAATTCCATAAAATTCCCTATTTTTAGTCAGCCCCGCTCCTGGGGATCAGCCAGGCACACACCCAGATGTCTCTGCTGGGTTGAGGAATTCTCCATCCCAACAGATTGTCCCAAAATGTGCCCACATGGATCCCGGCACGGCTGTTCCCCACCTCCCTTTTTGGCTGCCTTATCTGGCCCACAGAAATTTCTCATGCGGAAGTCCTGGGATTTGGGGTAAATGCCGGGGTTTGTCCGTGATGCTGGAGTCATCCTTCCCTTGGCATGATCCCAAGGACTCCCAGGTGTTCGTCCAACCTGTGATCCATCGGGGACTGGAGTTTGTGGTGCTGGAGTTAGGACATCCCACGGTGTCTCTGCTGGTGTCCGTCCTGCTGCAGCACACCAGGAAAAGCCTGGATTTTGGGGGAGAAACAGGAATGTTGCAGTGGAGACGTGGGCAGGTTTAAGCAGAACAAGTGAGGAGAGGAGTGTCCACCCCACAGCACTGATCTTTTGATGTGCCTCAGGTCCTGGGGTCAGATTTGGGCACCTCTCAAAAAGAGAGACCCTGAGGGGCTGGAGCCTGTCCAGGGCAGGGAACAGGGCTGGGAGGGAGCTGGAGAATTCCTGAGGGAGCTGGGAAAGGGGCTCAGCCTGGAGAAAAGGAGGCTCGGGGGGGACCTTGTGGCTCTGCACAACTCCCTGACAGGAGGGGGCAGCCGGGGGGGGGGATCAGGCTCCGCTCCCAGGGAACAGGGACAGGACACAGGGAATGGCTTCCCACTGCCAGAGGGCAGGGAGAGATGGGATATTGGGAAGGAATTCCTGGCTGTGAGGGTGGTGAGGCCTGGGCACTGGTTGCCCAGAGAAGCTGTGGTTGCCCCTGGATCCCTGGAAGGCCGAGTTGGACCCTCAACCTGGCCTTGAACACTTCCAGGGATGGAAATCCCAACCTCTTGAGCTGATGGTGGGGTGGGCACAGTCTGCATTTCCTGGTGTTGGTATTTAATGACCTGAGAACTTCACATCTGCCAGGACACGTCCGCTGCAGACCTTGGGTTTGGGTTTGGGGACCTGTGGAGATCCATGACTCGACGCTGAAGCCCATCCTACTGATTTTGTGCAGAGTTTCTTGGCACACGTCTCCTACGGCCTTCTGAAGAGCTTCCTTTTCTTCAACTTGAAAAACATCTTGTGGTCAAGCCCTGAGGAGTCCCTGCCTGGGGCTGTGGGTGCTCCTCAGCCCTGCCAGTGTCCCATGACCGGGACCACTCGTTTCTCTGCAGTGACAGCACCCCAGGCTCATCTTTGTTCCATCAGAGGAACGATGGATGGGGAGGGAGAGAAGTTTTTCTTTAATCTGACCCAGTTCAGTGTATTTTGGGTAACTCCTCCCTGTTCCCACAGCTCTCTGGAATTACCCAGATGGGAATGAGCTTTGAGAGTTCGGGCTGTAATGGGGAACAGCTTCAGAGCGGGGTTGTGTGGGAATGGTGTGGGAGAAGGAGAAGCTCAGTATGGAAACTGGGTGAAGCAGAAGCTCAAGATGGGAATTGGGATCTTCTCTCCGTTCCTCTTGCCTCAATTCCTACCCATCATTTCTCACTCTTCCCCACCGTGGGCTTCCATGCACAGATTTGTTCTTCAGCCTCGGTGTCCTCTTTGTGTCACTTTGTTCCTGTGGATACGGAACAGGGAGTCCCATCACTTGGCTTTTATAGGATAGCCTTCCACGGCTTTATCCAAGGAGATCCCATCACTTGGCTTTTCTAGGATAGCCTTCCAAAGCTTTATCCAAGGAGATCCCATCACTTGGCTTTTCTAGGATAGCCTTCCAAGGCTTTATCCAAGGAGATCCCATCACTTGGCTTTTCTAGGATAACCTTCCAAAGCTTTATCCAAGGAGATCCCATCACTCGGCTTTTCTAGGATAGCCTTCCAAAGCTTTATCCAAGGAGATCCCATCACTTGGCTTTTCTAGGATAACCTTCCAAGGCTTTATCCAAGGAGATCCCATCACTTGGCTTTTCTAGGATAGCCTTCCAAAGCTTTATCCAAGGAGATCCCATCACTCGGCTTTTCTAGGATAGCCTTCCAAGGCTTTATCCAAGGAGATCCCATCACTTGGCTTTTCTAGGATAGCCTTCCAAGGCTTTATCCAAGGAGATCCCATCACGTGGCTTTTCTAGGATAGCCTTCCAAGGCTTTATCCAAGGAAGATGACTTCGAGACCTCCATTCTTCCTTGAGGAAACCTCAGATGGTCGATTCCCCAAATCTTACCCATGGCCATGAGCAGACTGTCCACGTTCCCTTCCCTGCGGGCTGCTTCAGCCTCCATCCCGGAGGTGCCATCACGAATCCCGTGTGATTCAGAGGAAGCCTTGCCCTCAAATGATGTTTTTGAGGGATGAAGTCACCGGCTGGGTCCATTTTTACCACTCAATCCGTGCAAGGCCCCGTCCCTGCACGCGCAGCCGTGCCGGGGGCACAGGGAGATCCCCCCGTGGGCTGTAATTAATTTACAGTGGATGTCTCTTTTCTGCCGCGCCTTTGAACTCTTTATTCTTTGTCCATTGTAAAGGGCTTAACGGTTCCTGTTCCTTGATTCTTTCATCAGGGAAATGTTTTGGAAGAGAGGTTGGAGTCCCCCTGTGACCTGCCCTGGGTGGCCCAAGCCTGTAGACCTTGCAAAGACATTACTTTTTTGGCCTGAACACAAACCCCTCAAACCTTTAGCCTGGCTAAATGCTTTGTACAAACAGCCGCATACTGATCTGCTCTATTCTCCGGTGATTTTCTGCTCAAGGGGCTGCTCTGTAGGTTGCTTGCTATGTTTGCCACTTGCCTTGGTAGTGAAGACAGTACAATAAACGAATCCGACAGTACTGAGGCCAACACTGCGCTCGGTTGTTCCGAGAAAATTATCCTGAAATCTGCTTGAGGAGATTAAACCCAAGAAGAACTGGCTGTGTCTCTCCTCTAAAGCTCCGTTCTCGTCTTTGTTTCTCCTTTTTTTTTCCCCTGAGACTTTGTTCATTCCTCCTTCAGAATGAGCTGGTGGCATTGGTATGTGAAGTGTGACCCGCGATTACGGAAGGTGCAGCTCCTTCTCCAGCAGCCCAGGGGAAGCATTGCATTCATTCCTCCAGCCCGGGGCTGCCGCAGCTTTCTCCGAGCGTCCGGGCCGTATTCCCACTCCCGTTTCTTCTGGGATACAAAGAATATCAGCTCCGACGTCATTTCACTTCTTGGACGTCAATCGTAGAATCCCAGAACCGTCGAATTTGGGTTGGAAAGGACCTTAAAGACCATCTCATTCGAGCCATGGGTAGGGACACCTTCCACTAGAAGGTTCCAGAGCTTTGTTAATTCAGTATTGATTAATCTTTCAATGAGAATTGCTGTTCAATTAAATGTTGGCTCAGTGTGTGACCATCTGAAGTTTTGAAGTGTTTCTCCATAACTCTCCCAGCTTCATCCAGTAGGTTCTTTAGGAATCACAGATTGGCTAGGGATGGAAGGGACCTTAAAGACCATCTCGTTCCAGCCGTGGGCAGGGACACCTTTCTCTAGCAGGCTCCAGATCATTGTTAATTCAGTATTTTGATGAAAATTGCAGCTTAAATCAGTGTTGGCTCAATGTGTGACCATCCTAACGAGCAGTGTTGAAGGGCACTGTCACTCCAGTAGGTTCCATAGGAATCACAGATTGGTTTGGGGTGCTAAAGACCTTGAAGACCATCCAGTTCCAACCCCCTCCATGGGCAGGGAACCGTGGGAAGAGACAATGGGCAGAGACGGCTAAAGGTGAGCTGCTAACCAGCAGCATGTCTTGGGGTGAAATCTGTCTTGGGATGAAGTCTGTTTTGGGATGGAGTCTGTCTTGGGATGAAATCTGCCTTGGAACGGAATCCGTCTTGGGTTGCTCACAAGCAGCTGACAGCGGTGATAAATTCACCAGCCTTGTGAGAACATTCACAATCACAGGCATTTTCTCATGAGGATTTGAAGTTCATGCTTTGGGGAAGATCTTAAATTTCCCAACTCCGTGTGTGCTCCTAAATAGATTCTGAACAGCTGCGAGGCCTTTAATCCAAAATAGAAACTCACTTTCCTTGCAGTCCTTCCAGGGTTTCTTTTCCAGGATTTCTCCAAATGTAATCAGGAACATGAGGTGACCCCATCCTCGGAGGGTAGGACATCACGGTTGGGTTCCTCAGTCTCGGGACGTCTCCGACCCTGAGCCACTCAGGGGGCTTTCACCTCATGAGAAGGTGCTCGAACACCATTTCTCACTTATAAACATTTTTAGCTTCTCAGGTATTGTGCTTTCCCAAAGCGGGGGGTTTTAGGATTGATGTGGCTTTCGGGATAATTGTTCCAGATGGGACAGTGGGGCGTAGAGGGAATGTGTAAAGATGATTTATCCCTTGCAGATCAGAGTTAGAGAGTTTGGGTTGATCCTCCCTCCCTGCTGGCTCGGGCAAGCTGCAGTCAAATTTTATAGGAAACCTACATTAAAATGCCTTTGCAGTTAGGGTTCATTAAAACAGTTTTTGAGGGACACATTTGAAGTCCCTTTGGGCTCCTTGCACATGGGATAATGCAGGATTGGTCAGTAGAATTGGCTGTAAGCTGAGCAGCTCCGATCTCAAGGAATCATGGAATGGTTTGGGCGGGAAGGGACCTTAAAGCCCATCCAGTGCCACCCCATCCATGGGCAGGGACACCTCCCACTGTCCCAGGCTGCTCCAAGCCCCAATGTCCAACCTGGCCTGGGACACTTCCAGGGATCCAGGGGCAGCCACAGCTGCTCTGGGCACCCTGTGCCAGGGCCTCCCCACCCTCCCAGGGAAGAGGGAAGAACTTCCTCCTGTTCATCCCTGTCCAGTCCCATCCTGTGCAAAACTCCAAAGGCGCGACCATGGATGGTTCCTGCTGGCTTCGGTTTGTGCTTTTCCTTTTATCCAAAGCCTTAATGTGAACAGTCACGTCCATAATTTCTCTTTTTAGTTTTTTATTACTCCTTTTGAGTCATAACTTCAGACAAAAGCAATGCTTTTCCAGCCATGTTTGCTCTTGTCCTGCAGCAGTTGTCACTTGAGCGATCGCTGCAAAGATGAGCGATGGTTTCAATCTCAAAGCTCTTCTGGCATCTGAGACTATTAAAAAGCAGAGTCTGAGAAGTGTCCCCTGTGCCCCTGGAGGTGCCTGTGTCGGGCTTGAAGGATGTTCTCCATCCCAAGGTTTTAATGGAAGGTGGAGCAAGGCAGCTGATTAATAACCCTGCTTTACTCCCCAGAAATGAGGCGGTTGAGGGACAGGACTGAATCCTGGCGTTTCGTTCATTAATCTCTCCCTGTTAGAGCCAAGGGGCTGCTCCGTGATTGGGCTGCTCTAGGAAGGCTTTGGAAATGGGAATGCGATGATTTATGTTCGTGATTCCGTGGCGTTGGCTTGGAAATGGGAAAACTTTTGGAAGGGCAAGTATTCAAGGCGAAGACCGTCTGACATGAAATCGCTTTGTCCGTTGGTACCTCTGATTAGTCATGGAGACAAAAGGCAAAATCCTCCTTCCATATTGCCAAGCCATCCCTAATCCTCATCTTTTGGAGGGTTCCTGTGGGGTAAAAACTGGGATGGTTGGGCAATAACGGGCCACGTAACTGAAAAATCTGTATTTGGTGTGTATTTTCCCTCCTTTCTCCCTTTTTGCCATCACACCTGGCTTCATCCCAAGAAAACATTTCATTCCTCCAGTGCCTGCAGGCGCCACGCAACTCAACCCCAGGCAGATGCTCCCCCTCGAGCCTTTGGTGACGTTGAGTGGTGGCCTCACAAACCAGGTCCCCTCAGTGCCGAGAGATTGTGAGGAGAGCGGAGATGAAGCTGTAACTGCAGAGGGTGAAAATGAAGTGAAGTTGGTCAAAAGACGCCCTCGGATGCATGCAGGCGTCGGCTTCGTGAGCATTCCCAAGGAAAAGCTGCTAAATGCCATGGAAGAACCAAGGTCCTCTAACATGGATCCATTCAAGCCCCCTCAGTGGTTTTCGATTTGGTTTAAAGAATGGATTAGGAGAAAAACGAACGACCAAAGTATGAAATTTTGGCCAGATTAGCCTGGAAGGAGATAAATGTGGCCTTGGAAATATTCTCTTCGCTTTAGAAGCCAACGTTATTCAGTTGTCAGATGTCTTCATCCACCAGAAATAAAAATGCCACCCAACGGCCGCGGTTCTCCGCGTTTGGGCTGACCAAGAGGCGCCATCACCAGATCATGCAAATAATCTGCTGCCTGATAATTAATGACACGGCCGGGCATATTTTTTTGATGAATGCTCGTGGAGCCTGGTGACAGGCGTGAAATTAGAAAATTCCTTCAGCGCCCTAAAATATAAATAGCTTTCGGAACTGAAAAGAGTTTCACAGCTGAAGATTTTATTGTGTTGAGAGGAAAAACTTTTCCACCCCCATCCCCCCCTTTCTTCTGGGCGAGTTGTTTGTCCGTTCACAAAACAAATACTCTGAAGCCCAGTGCGGCTCATGGGAATAAATTTCAGGTCGAATTAGTACAGTTTCCTTGCTGTCAGGACGGTGGAATTAATGGTGTTTTGATGACACGAATTTTGAAGGGCGAACAAAGACGCTGAAGGGAGGGAGACATGACTCCTTAGAAGCGCGGTCCTCCTCTCCCCCAGCCTCTCTTGTCTTCCCTGTCATCCGTCTGCCAATCTCCCTGTCCATGGTTAGTTAAAGGCGCTTTTTATCCTCTTTTCTTTCCCACAGAGTTTGCCAGATCCGGCCCAGTGCCTGGGTTCCAAGGGGACACGCTGCAGTTGGCCTTCATCGACTTGAGACAAGTAAGTCTTTGTGTTTTTGTTTTTTGTTTTGCTTTTAAGATGTGTGACTGAAGACCATCAGGTCTTAAGGGAAGGGAGAGGAGGGGAAACGGCGTCAGTGATTTACGCCAGAGACCTATATTTCCCCCCCTCCTCCTCCTCTCATCCCTCGAAGCCACCTCCTTGCTGAGCGCTCCTGGAGATGGTGGAGGTGAAAAGGGCTGGTGGAAGGGGGCGAGGAAGAAAGCCAGGCCTGACCCTGGCCAACGGGGCCATTGTGCTGCCGTTGGCTTCTGCGGCCACGGCGCGGAGGGACCGCGGCGACTCCGCGGCCGACGCCGAGCAGGTGCTGGGAACAGAGAGAGCAGTGATGCAGAGCCTGCCCGCCTTGGGGACCTTTGTTCCCAGAGAATGCCCACGGAGGCGTTTGCGAGGGCGGAGGAATTTGCATTCCCCTGTGTCCGTGCCCGTTTGTGTCCCTCTCTGTGTCCCTCTGCGGCTCGGCCACCCCCCCCGCCCCGGTCCCCTCTTCCGCAGATGCTCCCCGGCCAGGAATGACAAAGTGGCTCTTGGGGAAGATGGTTGGGGAAGGCTCCACCCATCGGTGGCCACCTCTGGAGGGGGCCCCATTGGAGCCAAGTTGACCATAGCAGGTACTGAGGCCTTTGTGGGGCTTGGCAGCCAATTTTGGGAAAAGGGCCATTCTGGGGAGTCATTTGTTTGGGGAGAAATGGGCATTATTGATACACTAGGCCGGGGGGAAAAGTGAGGTGGTCCTGTCATCTCTTGGCACTGAAGATGGATGGGTTGGAGAGAAAGTCTGAATGAAGTAAGACTCAATGACTGATGCTTCTCTCCTATTAAAACAATCTTTTTTTGTCTGTTAAACCCCCCTGGCTTTGTCCCTGCTGCCATCATGATGCAGTGCCTCTTGTTCGCGGGGTTGACGTCGTTTGCATTCTGAAAACTTTCGGGTGCCGAGGGTATTTCTTAAATCTGCATAATCCCTTGTATCGATGATCTTACCCTGCCTCTGATTCGTGCTGGAGCTGCTTTCAACCCGCCAGGGTTTGAGAACTCCTCAGAATCCAATTGATGTGCGGGGAGCCATCTGTCATCCCATGACACTTCTGTTAACTTTAATAACATCGGGACGCCGCTTTTCGGGCCCGGGCCTGCCAGGAACTGCCAAATTTGTTTGCAGAATGGTCCCAGCAGCTCCATGGGAGAGGTGTGTGTTATCACCAGGCCGTGTTGACACTTTTATCTTCATTAGCTCCTTGGCACTTTTATTGACTGCGGCGCTCAACGCGCCCGCGGCCTCCTGGGCGTAAGGAAATGTGGAGGCTTTGGGCCTTTTCCAAGCACCAGGCCATGAATGCGGGGATTCTGGAGGGGGAAGCTGGGGCTCTTGGAAGAATGAAATGCCTGAAAATGGCTCGGTGGGGTCGAGCCAGTGAAACGTTTGTGCGGTTCGTAGGCGCAGGCAAAGGGACCCGGCTCGGGTGAGGAGGAGGCGGAGCAGGAGCCTCTCCAGTCCTTCCTCCTCTGCCCGATGGGGGTCTTTGGACACGGAGGTTTCGTCTTTGTTTTGGGAGGTGCTCCCAAGTTTTGTTCTTGCATTTAAAAATAGCAGCACCTCTGAATCTCAAGGCCAGGTTGGACAAGGGTTGGAGCAGCCTGGGACAGTGGGAGGTGTCCCTGCCCACGGCAGGGGGTGGGACTAGATGGGCTTTAAGGTCCCTTCCACCCCAAACCGTTCCAGGATTCTGTGAACGTGCAAGGAGAAAGAGGAGAAAGTTTCAGGTGAGGACGGGAAGTCCTGGATCTCCTGGATGACGGATGATTATCGATGAGGGGAAAAGTGAGGTGGTGTACAGATAATGGACAACATCTCCTTGCTCCAGGTAGAGAAGAATCAACCTATCCTTGGCTTACTGAGTTTATCAATAGCGTGGAAAGATGAGGTAGTTCCCACTCCCTGGTCCTGTCAATGACCTGATCCGCTGACATGTTGGAATGTGTCACCAAACTCCATCTGAGCAGGAGTCTGGTGGCTGCTCTGCGGCCACCAGACCTCCAATGCTCCCAGCACTTCTTGTTGGACTGCAGCTCCAGCTGGGAGCAGGGATAGGGGGGAAGGTCATGGATGAAGGTCTTTGATTTGTTCTTCATCTTGTCTTGAACTGTTTCTGTTTGGACGTTGCGTTCTTTCTCTTTTAAGCCATGACATTAAACTGAAGCAGGGTAGATTAGATGGGATCTTGGGAAGGAATTGCTGGCTGGGAGGGTGGGGAGGGGCTGGGCTGGAATTCCCAGAGCAGCTGTGGCTGCCCCTGGATCCCTGGCAGTGTCCAAGGCCAGGCTGGACACTGGGGCTTGGATCCACCTGGGACAGTGGGAGGTGTCCCTGCCATGGCATGGATGAGTTTTAACGTTCCGTCCAACCCAAACCATTCCATGATGCTGTGAAATGTCACCACAACATCAATTTAAATGGAATGACCTGGCTTGGGAAAGGAGGGAGGAAAAATGACCAGGCAAAAATTCACCAAAGTAGGGAAATTAAAGAGATTTCCCTCCCTTCCCGACATGTTTCAGTAGGAGCTGTTGCAAGACGGTTGTAAATCCGAGAACATTCTCAAAGTAATGAGGGATGATTAAGGGAATGGGCAAATTTCACCAAAGTAGGGAAATTAAAGAGATTTCCCTCCCTTCCCAGCGTATTTCAGTAGGAGCTGTTGCAAGACGGTTGTAAATCCGAGAACATTCTCAAAGTAACGGGGGATGATTAAGGGAATGACCAAAATTGGTAAAATACGAAGTGATAGGAAAATGTGGTGACTTGGATTGTGCCTTGGTACAGATCCTGGTAGTGGGAAATAAGCCTTAAAAAGATGTCATTGTTTGAGGGCATCAGAGTTTGTCCTTGTTCAGCGCAGCGGACTCAAGTTCAGTACATCCAAATCCTGATTTTCCCCTGGTGCCCAAGGAAATCAGGAGCAATTCCATCCCTGTCTGGAAAAGAGGAAGAGTCAAGCCCAGAGAATCAAAATCGCTGTTTTGAGCAGACAGAAATGTAAATGGGGCTTGATTTCCTATTCTGGGGCAATTCTAAATCCGTAAATACCCTTAATGAAGCCACAAAGGAAACCAAGTCCCATCTCAAGTCCTTCTGGAGGAATGAGACTCAAATATTTAAGGTTTCACAAGGAAGGAATATTTGCTTTTCTGCCTTGCAGTTTAAACTTCGCTCTTGCCTGCTCAGCGCTGTATTCTAGAAATCTGAAATAAATTTAGCCCCATGAATAACCTTGCTGAAATTTGAAATAATCAACTCTTCACCAAGTACCCCTGAATGTCCAAATGCCGCTGGAGATCTCCAGGTGCTCTCCGGTCATTCCCAAGCCTGCGCATGGAATCATTCCCTGTTTTCCCCGCAGCCCCTGGGCAGCTGGAAATGTTTCAGGTTTTGGTTTTCATGGGTTTGTTGTGAGGAAGGTGGTGGAAGAGGAGGGTTTTGTGCTGGTCTGTGAGGTCCCTGCAATCCCCAGCCACGCCGATCTCTCCTAGAAGCCAGATCAGCGCTCGTGGCCGCCTTCCAAGGAAAATCTGTCTCCAGCACTCGAGGAATTTCACTCTGGGCTCTGGGGAGGGAACGTACTCGGTGATTAGAGCTCCCTCCTCTCAGCCGCTCTGTCTGTCCAGGGAATTATAAATCCTGAGTGCTGGATTTCCTCCGCAAGTGCCAGCTCCAGCTCTGAGGGACGTTTGGACAGCGGCAGGTGGGAGCCCCCCTGGATCGAGGCACTTGGATGTCCAAGGGATGAGGACAGGGAGGTCCTGCTCTTCTCCCCCAGCATTTTTCTGCTTTGCTTCATGCGGGCTGGGTGGGTTTGAATTTGAGCATCAGCTCCTCAAACCCCATCAGCGAGGTTAAGACAGGCAAGGTCAGGGTTAGGTGGGATTTGGGAAGGAATTGCTGGCTGGGAGGGTGGGGAGGGGCTGGGCTGGAATTCCCAGAGCAGCTGTGGCTGCCCCTGGATCCCTGGCAGTGTCCAAGGCCAGGCTGGACATTGGGGCTTGGATCCACCTGGGACGGTGGAAGGTGTCCCTGCCCATGGCAGGGGTGGAATGGGATGATTTTGAGACTCCTTCCCAACCCAACCCGTTCCATGACTCTGTGCCACTGCTTGTCCCGTAGGAAATGCTCTGTGTGTATTTTTCCCGTGTTGGAATCCAGCTGTGGTTATTGTGGGATCCTGCTGGACCCTGGCCAGCTGGGAGTGGGAAGTCTCCCTCTGATGCATTCATTTTTCTCTTATTACCCCTGATAGAGACACTTAATAAAAGAATGATCCCCTCGGGAACACGATTCCCTTCCATCCCCGCTCTGCGATAGAATCCCAAAATCCTGGGATGGTTTTGGTGGGAAGGAGCTTAAAGCCCATCCAGTGCCACCCCTGCCATGGGCAGGGACACCTCCCACTATCCCAGGCTGCTCCAAGCCCCATCCAGCCTGCGTGGACACTTCCAGGGATCCAGGGGCATCCATGACCTCGCAGAGGTTTCCTCTCTCTCTCCTGCGCTGTGCAGTCTCCAGATGTTCCCTTTGTTTTCGGTCCTGCGCCTTTTTATCTAAAAATAAGAACCGAGATAGAGGAGCAAAGCTGCGGTGTGAGCTCATCCCTGAGCCTCACATTCCAGAAGCCTGGATTCCTGGGCTCCGTGCCTGGCTTTAAGGGAACCACCTGCTCCCTTGGAGGGAACGGCGAGCGTGAGGTCACTCTGGGAGCTCCAGTTGTGCCGGAATGGGGAGCGCCCGCCCGGCTTCTTATCGAACTCCAGTGGGTGAATCAGGTGTTTGAAACCCCCTCCGACTCGGTTGTTGGCTGCTCTAAAGGCACTGGGAGGCCTGGAATTGTGTCCTTGTGTCAGGCACGGCCCAGGCTCCCCAGGGAATGGGCACGTTCCCAAGGCTGCCGGAGCTCCGGGAGTGTCGGGACAGCGCTGCCAGGGATGCGCAGGGTGGGGTTGTTGGGATGTCCTGGGCAGGGGAGGAGTTGGACCCAATCCTTGCGGATCTCTTTCCACTCAGGACATTCCATGAGGTGTATCTCTGTCTCCTGCTGCTTCCGTGTGCGCCAGGGCTTCCATCCCCAGGTGGTGGCTGAGGGAGCGCCCTTGGAAATTTGGGCGAAGGTGCCCTTGATGTGACACTGGTGGCTCTGGCCACCTCTCAGCTCTGTCACCTGAGGCATTTTGGTGGTGGGAAGGTCGAGCCAGTCCCTCCAATCACTGCAAGGCAGCATCCCGGAGTGCCCGAGGGTTCATTCCCACCAGGCAGGGAGCTCCGGGTTGTTTTTTTAACTTGTTTTCGTATTTTACGGTTAAATGTGGTTTCCCAGCCGTAAAAAGCCAGGAGGTGTTTGGGGAGCAGAGCAAAAACAAGACTTTGGGTGAGCCCGGAGCCGTGCGGAGCCTCTGCTCAGCGAACTGGTTTGGCTGATTCTCCCCGGCTCGTTTTGCTGGAAGATACAACAGAAGCTGCGAACCTCACCGAGGGGATGATCAATTAACCGAACTCCCGCCGAGGTGTCTCCGCTCGCATGTCCCTGCTTGTGTCTCCAGGGTTTCTGCCGGGAGAGGAGCTCCCGCAGCTTTGTTGCCGTGTTAGTCACTGGATGCAGGAGGGCAGAGATGAAAAGGTGACTCACGAGGGGTTTTCAGCTCGTTTCAGTCGCTGTTTTTCATCTCCAAATTGTTCCGTTGGCTCCATCCCCCTCCCCCACTGCCCTGCCCGGCCTCGGCCTCGCAGCTCGGCTGGTTCTTGGAATTCCCTCGCTCTGCTCCAGCCAAAGAGGGATCTGAGCCACTGGGGTTTGTCCAGAGCAGCAGTGGCTGCCCCTGGATCCCTGGAAGTGTCCCAGGCCAGGCTGGACATTGGGGCTCGGAGCAGCCTGGGATAATGGAAGGTGTCCCTGCCCATCCCAGAGGGTTGGAATGGGATGATCTCCATGGTCCACAACCCAACCCATTCCATGACTCCGGGATTTCGAGAAGCCAGGTTATACTTCTGGGTTTCTGCTCACCTTCCGTGTTTAGGGCCCTTTGCAAGGGACGTTTTTGCCGCGGAAAGACAACGTTTGCATGTTGCATCTCTCTTGCTTCATAATCAGCACAGAATCACTCAGGTTGGGAAACACCTCCGAGATCGCCAACCAGCCGTCAGCCTCTCCCATTCTGCCCCTTTTCCTGCATCCCTTCATTCCTGTGGATCCTCTCCTCGCTTAACAACACTTCAGTTGTTTAACCATTTTTCCTGTGGCCTCTGCCACGTTGTCCTGTCCAGCCCGGTGATCCAAACCCCTCTTCCAGCTCTGGATCCTGCGGCTCCCCAGTGCACCAAGGGAAATGCTGAATTCCAGAATCCCGTGAATCTGTAGGTGCTGAAAAGCTAGAAGCAGAGAAATTCTTCAGCCTTTTCTCACTATTCTGTGAGCAGACTGTCTCTCCTATGTAAACTACTTTAAACAAGGTCACAGTTCCATAAACTTCTTGCACCCGCAGGCTGTTTTGCAAGATTGTGATGGCTTTGACTTTGAAAATATTTTGGAATAGGTATCTTAGGACTTGGCCAATCCTCTCAAGGGGTGGATGGCCGAGGAACCAATTACCTATTGCCACTCAACACACTTTTGTGATCTATCCTATAAGGTAGTCAGAAAATTATTAAAGCGCTTCAGCTTCAGCTTCCACTTGTTCATGAGCCTGGACTCTGCGTCGTTTTCTTTGTGCGCCTCGGACGTAACAGCGACATGAATCTTTCCTGGCAAACCCCTTGAGCGCTCGGGAAGCAGAGGTGTGAAGACACAGGTTCCAGTGTCAGCCCTAATTCCTCATTTCCCAGCAACAAGAGGCTGGAGCTGGTTGGATCATCACCCTTAAATCCAGGATTTTGCTGTTAAGATCCTATCTTCAGGCTCCTTAATTGCTTTTGTGGCTCCTCTCCAAGTTCCTGATTGATATCTCCTGGATCATTTATCCAGCCTTATTAATCACCTTCATTAAGGTGGTGCCCACGGGCCATCGAAAAGTGCCCGTTTTGCTGCTTCTTGTGCCGACACGAAGCCCTGAAGAGTCTGAAGAGATAATGGAGGGCAGCAAGGGCAGGTGTCTGACTTCCAGCTGAGCTAATTACTGCTAATTAAAGGATATTTTGTTTCCTAACACCACTGAGTGTGATGGAGGCTTCTCTAGGCATCCAGAACCACATCAGCTTCCCAGAAGTTGTTATTATTATTATTATTATTGTTATTAATTTTAGTATTATCGCCTTCATCCTCTGTCCCACCTCTCTACTTCCAGAAACCCAAATTATCCTGGTTTTCCTAAACGCCAGGTTGCCTGGGGAAGCCAAGGCAAAGCTGCAGTTAATTCCTGGTGGGCCTCAGGGGTGGCTGAGTGTCCCCTCCAAGGTCATCGGCGGGGGAGAGACGATCATTTCATTAGCACAAAAAAAGAAATCCCGCACACTGGGTTTCTCCTTTCAGAAATGCCTGGACTCACGTTCTAAATCCATAACTGGAATTAATTTGCCTTTGAAAATAGGTGAAGCTGCAGGTTTATTGAGTTAAAGGGCTGGACAACCCTTCCCAGGAGGAAATCTTCCCTGATTCCCAACCTGAACCTCCCCTGGCACAACTTGAGGCTGTTTCCTCTTTTCCTGTTGCTTTTTACTGGGGAGAAGGGACCATTCCCCGGCAGTCAAAGGACTGAGGCGTCTCCATCCGTCCCTCTCCCACCCCATGGCTCCCAAAAAAGCTTGAAAGAGGTGAAGAAACAGAAAGATAAGATGGAGGGAAACCAAAATTATCAACCCAAAACCTGCAGTTGTTCAACGAGGGGCCCTTTTTTGGCTTCGTTTCCTGCTCCCAATATCACCTGATCCTTGTGCCCTGGTGTTCACATGTGACCCCCCCGGCAGTGACATCAGAGCGAGGCGTTTTCCCTGGAAAACCAGCTGGATCTGGGTCAAAATCTGTCCCAGGGCAGTTGGGAGACATCTAAGAGGCAGCAAGAGATGGTTTGGGAGATCTTTTGGGACCTCCTGAAGTTCAGGCTGAGCTCCAACCCACGGCCCTGCTCTTCCAGGCATCGACACCTCTGGCGCTGCTCACCCTTCCCAGAATTCCCATCGGGAACGCTGTTCCAGGTTGGAGACCCATCAGAGATGATCTATAAATCCATTTTTCCTCCCTCCAGCGCATCTTCCTGTGGATCCATGTGCTCAGCCGTGGATTGCTGGGCAGAGGCTGCCCGGGGAGCCGGCAGGGATCCCTCGGGCTGTGGCCAGCCCGGCGCTCCAGGAAGGACATTCCAGAGGCTTGGCCAAACCACTCTGTTTCTTCCTTGTCAGGCTCAGGGCACTTTATTTTTTTTCCAGTGCCCAAAGCCCAGCAGTGTTGGAGAAGGGCACATGGAGCGGTTTATTTATTTTTAAATCAGTGTTAACTGCCTGACTCACAAAGGAAGGATCCTCCAAAGTTTGGGCTGGAAATCCAAGCTGCCTCTCGCTGTGCGCCGCGGAAGAGGGATGGGAAGAGGGCAGGAAACACGGAAGCAGGAGCTCGGAGCAGATTTAGAGCCTTAACTCTGGTTTTTCCTGCCCTGGTGGGTTTAAACTGGTCTTTGTGTTGCTTTAAACCCGGCCTTTTGTGGTTCAGTCCCATTAAAATCACACAGATCCCTCCTCCCTTCGGCTGCTCGGGCTCCGAAGCCATCACTCTCCATCCAGGAGGGATGCAGTGGCACGGGCAGGACTTAAAAGTGCCTGGATGCTCCCCAGAGCCTCCGAACAAAAAAAAAAAAACCAGAGTGCAAACATGTCCTGTTAGCGCTTCTGGGAGGCGGGGAGCGCTGCCGGGGTTTCTGGGCGCTGGGGATTGTGGAGCCTGTCGACACTTGGCCCTCTGGAACAATGAAAGCAAACAAACGATCAAATCCTCTTCCACTGGGAGCGTTTCAGGCAAAGGGAATAAAGGCAGGAAATGAGGAGCTGGAGAGCGAGGAGCGGAGTTTGGTGCCTCGTGGTTGGGTGCTGAATTCCTCGGGATGCCGCGCGGGCAGGGCGCGGAGCGGGGGTGGGTGCTGGGAGCGGGAGGCGGTGAGGCGGGAGATGCCTTTCCCACATCAATCATGGAATCACGGAACGGCTTGGGCTGGAAGGGATCCCAAAGATCCTCATTCCAACCCCCTGCCATGGGCAGGGGCACCTCCCACTATCCCAGGGTGCTCCAACCTGGCCTTGGACACTTCCAGGGATGGGGAGTGACTCCAGCCTGGTCTGGTGGAATTTTGTGGTCAAACAAGGAGCCGCTCCCGGGGACTCCATGGAGAACCTCATCCCAAGGGGACCTTGGACTGGGCCAGGAATGTGTTTCCATCAGGTTTTATTCGTACAAGACTCACCTGGCTCCTCCTGAGCACCCTTTGGCTGCCCCTGGTCCATCCTCCCTGGAGCAGGACTGGCCGGAGCAGGGCCGCGCTGTGGGAGCTGGGATCTCCTTCCCGAGATTCCTTCCCTGTAATTGCAGTCACTCATCCGACCGGGAAAACGGACACCTCTGGAGCTGCAGGGCCTACATTCCCCTTTATCCTGCGGATTGGGGCGGGATTGACAGGAGCAGAGAGGGCCAGAGGTGGGTGCCCTTCACCTCCACAGCCCCGGCTGGGAAACCGAACCCGCTCCGGGGATCCGGGAGCTGCTGCTCCTGGGGGATGAGGAGGAGCTGTCCATAAAGGAGCTTTTATGGAGCTGCCTTTCGTGACATCCAACCTTCCCCTGGTGCAATGTGGTGTTTCCCCCCGGGGAGCTCCTGTTGCTGCCGTGGCAGGGAAGCGTTGCCGGGTTTCCCTGGAATGGGATCCCCCAGCCGGATCGTGGTGGGTGGTCAGGGAAGTTGTGCAGAGCTCCCTTGCCTTTGAAGCCGTAGGGAAACTTTATCCCAGTGCATCCCTGTAATTCTTCTCCTTGGGACCTCTCAAGGGCAGCTGGATCATTTCAGAGCAGGGAAACTTTAGCTCCTGGAAAACCTTGGGGTGTTCCGCCAGCCAAGGAGTCAACTTCCTGGGATAACACCACGGGATGAGGGGCAGGACCGCTGCAGCTCTTCCCCATCAAGGTGACTTTGATTGCGGGGCTTGGGCACCCGTATCCCTCAGGAATGAGGGATTAATTCCCTCCCAGACACACAATCCCAGGGCAATCTGTTCTCGGAGTCTCCCATTGATTTTTTTTTTCCCGTCGGATTTAAGGAGTGCAAATATTGAGCGGCGCACGTGGATTAGGAGGGTAATCAATGAGATAAGGGCGGTGAGGAAAGGCGGGGGGACTGATGGGGGCGAGGCAGAGGAGAGGGAGCTCGACCTCTTCGTGCCTCAAGGGGTGGAGAGAAACCGCAGGAATGACGGTGTGGAGCTGTGGAAGAATCCATCAGAGAGCAGATCGCTTGGAAAACGTTAAGAATCGGGATTAAGGTGATTTTAATGTCGTATTCCAGCCCAGAATTCCGGGGTCGCTCGAGGTGAGCGTGCCGCGCATCCCACCCAGCAGCACCAGCCCTTCCCAGCTGTCATTTTGTTGATGGGTTGACAGCAAGGTGGCACTGTATAGCCAGGAACATCGCACCGGGATCGATTCCAACTTCCCTGTTGGATTTACGGAATCATAGGACGGTTTTTCAATTAATTAGCTCCCCGCCATCCCCGGATAAAAATGGTCATTTCCATTCCTGGAGGTTCTGCCGATTCCAGGGCGCGTGGGTTTGGTTTAGCTGCTGTTAGATGTATAAATGGGTTATTTTTAGGCTGGGTCTGCTGGGAGAGTTTCGAGGTTGATCCGGTGAGAGTGGGAAGTTTTGTGCTCTGGCTCTAAATCGCTGTTTTGGTGTTTAAGTGCAGATTTCCCATACAATTCCTATAGGAGGAAGGGTTGTCAAGGACTGGAACAAAACTTCCCAGGGCAGGGGCGGCGTCCCCATGCCTGGAGGGATTTCAAAGCCCTGTGGACGTGGCACTTGGGGACGTGGGCCAGTGGTGGCCTGGGCAGGGCTGGGGAAGAGTTGGGCTCGATCTTGGAGGGCTTTTCCAGCCCCGATGATCCCGTGGTTGTCCAGGTGTGTCGGAGAAGCCCGGAGGTGCCCCAGCTGTCCACAGAGGATGAGTAGATGGGACACGGGCTTTCAAGGGATTTGAGTCCCGCTGGAGCGGCAGCTGGTGGATGCTTTTAGGCGCCTGAAATGGTGCCAGCCGCCGCAGCGGAGGAGCCCGAGCTGCTCGGCGTGACTGACGGGTGGGCAATCGGATGTGTGTCGACATCTGTCCTGGAGCTGTGAGGTCACAGCTCCGCTCCCAGGGGAAGGACGGCGGGTGAGGTGGGGTTTGTTCCAGGCCAGGGCCGGGCGTGTTCCAGCTGTGCTCAACCAGCTTCACTTCCCGGCGTTCAATCTGCTTTTGCCGTTTCTGGGAGGCAGGGTTTGGGAATACGGTCTCCAAAAGGCCGTTCCTGAGGGGGTGTGGGTCGGGATCTGCTCCCTGTGGGACAGGGCAGGAGGAAACGGCCTCAGGCTGTGCCAGGGGAGATTCAGGTTGGATACTGGGGAGAATTTATTAACGGAAAGGGTTTTCCAGCCCTGGCACAGGGGTGGAGTCCCCATCCCTGGAGGGATTTCAAAGCCATGTGGGTGTGGCACTTGGGGACATGGGGCAGTGCTGGCCCTGGCAGTGCTGGGTGTGAGTGATCTGAGAGGACTTTTCCAGCCTCAGTGATTCCATGATTCTGTGGTTCTTCACACCCAGAATGAACCAACCAGGAATATCCTGGGCTGACTTTCTGCCCTTCGGATTGACTTTGCATCCTGCCCTTGGATGAACCCAACACTTCATCCTGGAAATGGAAATGGAGCAGATTCACCAAAGCCTCCCGGATTTAACAAGATTAGAAATCCCGAGTGCGAATTGGACTAAACATTGGCACAAGCACCCTCATTATTCCCTGAGTTCCTACATACCCTGAACAACTCCTTGTGACCTCCAAGGTGGGATCGGGGAGTGCCGAGAGTGCTCCGTGTGCTGGATGCACAGGGAGGAAGAGAGCAATTATCCTAATGGGCTTTAATTGCGGAATCACCGAATCATTTAGGTGGGAAAAGACCTCTGGGATCATCGGGCCCAGCCTTTAATTGATGAAGATGGAGGTGGTCGGGCCACCAGAGCAGGGAGGTGGCGTTTGCTGCCGCTGTGGGGTTTGTTGGGGGATCGGGGTGGACGCGGAGCCAGCCCAGCACGCGCAGACCCACAGGACCTCAGAGCAGGCCTGAGACTGGACAGAGGGAGGACACACTGACCAGAGGGGTTCCTTCGGCACCAGGAGGACTTCCTGGAGTCCAGGACTGTCCAGGCGATGCAGAGGGAGAGAGGATCAGTCCATCAGCGGGAAGGGGCTGGAGTCCCAGGAGCGGCTGAGGGCAGGGATGGCTGGGATCTTGGGAAGGAATTGCTGGCTGGGAGGGTGAGGAGGGGCTGGGATGGAATTCCCAGAGCAGCTGTGGCTGCCCCTGGATCCCTGGCAGTGTCCAAGGCCAGGCTGGACATTGGGGCTTGGATCCACCTGGGACAGTGGGAGGTGTCCCTTGCCCATGGCAGGGGTGGAGTGGGATGATTGTAAGATCCCTTCCAACCCAAACCATTCCAGGATTCCATAATTCAACAATTCCCTCGTTAATGCCATCCCAGAGAGAAGAAACTCCCGGCTTTTCCCTTCTCCAGAGCAGTTGTGACCCCGACTCTTTGCAGAGCACTGGGATGAACTTTTTTCATTGCTTTGAGAATTTTCATGCTTTGAAGCCAAACGAGTCCCAAAAATGCTGAAGTTCTGGGGGGAAGTCCCCGGGAACAGCAGCAGATGGCACAGATTTGGTGCAGGGATGATGGGAGATCCTGATGTTTGTTCCCTGAATCCCATCCATGGGATAGCCGTGGGAGGAAGGTTTTGAGGAGACATTGGGGTTATTTTGACTGAAGCTGGAAAATGCAGCTGTAAGAATTCAGCCCCAACGCTGAGAGCTGTGCACCAGCTCTGACTTACAAAAAAACCCAAATAAATACTGGAATAGTTGGTGTTAACTGGCCCATAAAAAAATAAATAAATACTGGAATAGTCGGTGTTAACCGGCCCAACTTCCTTGACCCAGCTCGTGTTTTCTGGATAATCCGCGGGGACGGCAGCGGTTGGATCCTGTGAGTCACCCCGAGCCTTCCTCTTGCTTGAGCAAACCCCCGAGTTCCTTAAATTGGATAATTCAGCTCCCTGGCTCCGTTCTTGTCTTTTCTGATTAATTGGTCAAAATTTGGGCTTGGTTTGACCAGACAGAGCTTTTGTTTGTGGTGCTTAATCGGGAGGTTTGTGTGCTTTGGGGTGAGAGCTCTTGTGAGCAGCGCTTTAATTCCTGTGATTTTCGGTTGGGGTTTTTTATTCTGGGTCTTCCCACGAAGCCAGGCCAGGTGGGATGAGCTTGGAGCAGCCTGGTCGAGTGGAAGGGTCCCTGCCCACGGTCTTTTCCAACTCAAACCCTTCCGTGATCCCATAAAGTGGTGGGTGCTGGGCCGGGTGGGGCTGGGAGCTCCCGGCGTTGGAAATTCCGGTTGCCGCGGATCCGTGAGTTTTATTTAAAGCCCGTGAGTGTTTTCAGCTGAACATCATAAAACAAAGTCTGGCTTTTGTCTTGCGGGGTGTCAGACAGACAGGCAGACAGACAGGGCAGGAGCTGTAGGTGTGACCGAGGCTGTTTGGCATCTCCCCATCCTCCTGTTCGCAGCCTCGCATCTGCCCCGGTGGAAGAGCAAACACTCCCCCGATCTAATCTCGTTAAATGTTCCAGGCTGTAATACCTTAATTTGGCTGCTGACATGAGGCTGCTGATGGGGAAACGAGGTGGGAATCAGCACTGACAGCCACGGGAGACTGGGATCTTTTGTTGCGCAGATTAAGCGAACCTGAGCAGCTCCGGGCCCTGCCGGGTGTGCCCGTGACCAGAAATAGTCCCCGCAGCTGAGTCACGGCTCCAAACCGCGCAGGGAGCTGAAATCTTGCTGCAAATGGCTCGGTTTGTTCTCATCTCGAGCTGTTGTCGGCCTCTGGGGGATCCAAGGGCACAAAATTCCGCGGCTGGACTGATCCCAGTTGGGGTTTCCAGCCTGGAGAGGAGAAGGCTCCGGGGAGAGCTCCCTGCAGCCTTTCAGTGCCCAAAGGGGATTAAAAGGAAAGAGGGAGAGGGGCTTTTCACACAGGCAGGGCACAAGGGGAGAGTTTTAAAGGAAAAGAGGAGAGGTTTAGGTGGGATATTGGGGAGATATTCCTGGCTGTGAGGGTGCTGAGGTCCTGGCAGAGAGGTTGTGAACTCCTCATCCCTGGAAGTGTCCCAGGCCAGGCTGGACATTGGGGCTGGGAGCAGCCTGGGACAGTGGGAGGTGCCCCTGCCATGGCAGGGGTGGCACTGGATGGGCTTTAAAGTCCCTTCCAACCCAAACCATTCCATGATCTTGAGTGTCTTTTCCAACCCAACTGATTCCGTGATCCTCTGCGAAGAAACTGAAAAAAGTCTTTTCTTCCTTCAATTTGTGGTGACTTGGAAGCCAAGTGGACAAAGTCTGTTCTTGCTCTGCTCCTCTTAATGCTTAAAATCTGGAGGGGGGAGGGAATCCTGCCTGGAATGCAGCCCCTGTGCGGGATTGCTTTTCCAAAGTGTTTGAAAACAATCACTTCTGCAGGAGCAGGGGCTCGTTTGAACAGCCAGTTCTGTCCTTGAGACGAACATTCCGGGATGCCAGAGGAAAATAGCAGGCTGGAATTCGCCTCGTGTTTGAGGTTAGCTCGAGAGGAGTTTTCAGCCGGGGTGGTTTTATATAGCAGCTCTCAGTGGAAACAGTTTGTCTGTCATATTTTTAGGTTCAGGGATTTCTTGGAGGTCACCCCGAGTTCACACTCCTTTCCCTCCCTGCCCTGATGGAGGTAGGAATTCTTGTTTGGAGTGACTGGGGTCCAAAGCTGCTGTCAAACCACGTCCCTCTGTTCCAGCAGGTTCATGGCATGGGCGCGCACAGCTCCTTCCCCCGTTTGGGGAAAAGTTCTGCCTCTGTTTGACCCCTGTGAAACTCAGAATCCCAGACTGGTTTGGGTTGGAGGGACCTTAAATCCCATCCCATCCCACAGGGACACTTCCACTACCCCAGGGTGCTCCGAGCCCCAGTGTCCAACCTGGCCCTGGATGCTTCCAGGGGTGAGGAGTTCACAACCTCTCTGCCAGGATCCCAGCACCGTCCCAGGGAGGAATTCCTTCCCAATATCCCATCTAACCCTGCCCTCTGTCTGTTTAAAGCCATAATTTAGGGCACTTAATTATCCCTCTGCCTCTCAGCCACTTGAAACTCCTTCCAAAGGGCCCTTAATAGAAAGCAGAGAAGCCTCCAGCACAATTTCTCTCCAGTAGCACATTTTTCCTATAGATTATCCTTTAATTTTCGTGGACGGGAATGTTCTGCTGCTGTAAGGAGAGAGCACAGCCTGTGTGGGGCTGCGTGCAGGAATATATATGGAGTTACCGACTTTTCCAAGAGGAAAAGGTGATGTCATGGGCTGTGGAAAGAATATTTTTTATATTCCTTCGCTCGTCTGATCACACTTAGGATATAAATAGTGGGGAAAGGCACAAGGCAGTGAAACGAAACCCACTCCGGGAAGGCTCCCCAGAGCTCCGTGCTGGGGTCGGGCAGAGCCGGCTCCATCCAGGGGTGTTTTCCAGCACATTAACGGCAGCGTGTGGAGCCATCTGTCACGGCTTGGAGGTGGCCAGCCCAGTCAGCAGCTCATTAGGCAGGGCCAGGAGTAAAAAATAGCCCAGAAAATCAGGATATGATGGGAGAAGGGGAGACTGGAGAGCGGGAGGAAGCAGAGTCCGTGCAGTGCTGTAATTTACTCCCTCGTTTGCTGCTGGTCCCCGTCAGCAGCTCGGTCCCACTTCCCACTGGGAATGCTGGGAATGTTCCCCTGGAGAAGGGAAGGCTCCAGGGAGAGCTCCGAGCCCCTTGCAGGGCCTGAAGGGGCTCCAGGAGAGCTGGAGAGGGACTGGGGCCAAGGCCTGGAGGGACAGGAGCCAGGGAATGGCTTCCCACTGGGAAAGGGGAGCTTGGGCTGGGATCTTGGGAAGGAATTGCTGGCTGGGAGGGTGGGGAGGGGCTGGGCTGGAATTCCCAGAGCAGCTGTGGCTGCCCCTGGATCCCTGGGAGCGTCCAAGGCCAGGCTGGACACTGGGGCATGGATCCGCCTGGGACAGCGGGAGGTGCCTGCCCATGGGATCAGGTCCCTCCAGCCCAAGCCATTCCATGATTCCCTGATAAATGGATTTTTTTCTGGGATGCTCAAGCACCAGCTCTGTATCTTCCTAGGCTGCGTTGCCTCCTTGCCTGGAGAAGTGAAATGGGAAAGAAACGAGAGGTGAAAATGTGAGCTGGGAATGGTTTGGTTGAATCCCCTCGTTTCTCCTGCCACTCCTGTGGGATTTGTTGCATTCCGGCCCCCAGCGCTTTCCTCCAAGGGAATCCTCACGTTTTCCACTCGTTTGACTCCAATTATTGCCTGACACGAGTCTGATTTGCTTTGTTTTCCACTGGGCATCCCAGATCCCGATCCAAGCTGCGGTTAGGGAACAGGAGAGTTCGGTCAGGGAATATCTTTCCTTGCGTTTTGAAGCTGAGCAAATCCAACCATTGTTGGATTTTGGGGGAATAATGTCAATTATTGCTCGCTCTGAAGTTGCAGATCTCGCCCCCAAGTGAGACATGGACGAGGAAGGGAAGGGAATTCCTGCAGGAGTTTTGTTCCTTGACACTTCAGGTGAAGAGCAAAGGGATTTCTGCTGGGATTTCTCCTGCCCCGTGGAGCATGGGAGTTCCCTCCCATCCCACCTGGAGCTCAGGGTGGCGGGATTCACATTCCGGGTCTGACTGGAGCGGTGCAGGGAGTTAGGGCAGGAATTGAGCCTGGAACTGGAGCTTTGGGATTGCTGATGCCTCATTAAAGGTCGGCCTGAAGGATGGGAGCGAAGTGCTGGCACAATTTGCCATGAGCGAAGCCCGTTCGGATCCAAGGCCGGGGCTGGGAAGCTCCTTTGGATTCCCTGTGGGATCTGTTTGCAGAGTTGTAATCATTCGGGGTGGTTTTCCCTTAAATAAACCTTTTAATCCTCCTTTAATCCGAACCTGAGACCTCCTCCGGCCCGGGAAGGGGCAGGAGGGACCCCAGAAGGGCAGCCCCGAGCCGGAGCGGGGTTCCCTTTGGGCTGCTTTCTGTGGAACAGATGGAATGCTGATTCCTTCAGGAATTCCCTCAGGGATACGTCTGGGGAGGTTTTCCCAGCTCCAGTGTCCCGGCGAAGGCTGGATGTGGTGGCACTGAGCACCACCAACACCAGGCTTTGGTCTTGGCTTAAAACGGGGACCTGGAATAGGAAATCCAGGTGGGAATTTTCCGAATGGAGCCGATGACAGCTTTTATTGAACTTTTGAGAAGGATTTGGCCCTTATTATTAATTAAATTCTTGGTGGTTTATGTTTAGCTGCATTTAACTTCTACTCTAGTTGGGAATGCCGGGATATTTTCCCCATTCCAGGCAGATTCCAAAACCTTTGAGCAAGCAGACTCATCTCTCTCTATTCAGATTTGCCCTTGTTTTGTCTTTTTGTCACATTCTTCCCCCCCCGAATCTCTCCTTTCCTTGCTCATCCCCGTCTCATTCCATCCCATTTGTAATTCCTGGTGTTCCCTGAGAAGCGGGAAGGAAACAGATCCAAGATTCAATGAGATTCTTAGGGTGGGATATCGGAAATAACTCCGATTTCTTTGGGAAAAGAAATATTCCGGAAGATGATCGTGAAGAGCGTTGGCCACAAAGGACCCTCTGTCCCCAGCAGGACTCGAGACAAAGACAGACCAGGTTACTCAGGACCTTTTCCAGACACTCCCCAACCTCTTTGGACTCCTTTCCCACCTTTTTTCCCACTGGGGCTTGGTCGTTTTTTCCTGTACTTCCGCTGGTCACCTTTGAGAAGGTTCTGGGGCTTTTTGTCTCTGGAGTTGCTTTTAGGTTGGAAGGTCCCAGAAATCAGCCTCAGGAACTTCAGCTTTCGGTTTGGGACCAAAGTGGTCCTGAAAATACAATTATTTTTTAATTATTATTCTGTTTCATTTAATTTCACTTTATTTTGTTTTCTAAATGAAAAGGTTCCACCTGCCCCGGTGCCACAGAACCGTGGCATGGGTTGGGTCGGAAGGAACCTTCGAGCCCATCTTGTTCCAACCCCCTGCCACGGGCAGGGTCACCTCCCACTGTCCCGGGTTGCTCCAGGGATGGGATTCATCTGCTCCTCGGGGTCATTTGGAAGGTTTGCGTTGGCTTTGGCTTGAAAAGATTGGGGGAAACATTCCAACCCTTCCGGTTGGCCAAGCTTCCCCTTCTTTTCCCGAGGAAGTGTTTCAGGATGAGCTTCCACCTGGTTTGCAGGTCCAGAATCCTGGAAAATTGATTAACGGTGCTCCCGATAATTAATTCTGGAAAGTGGAGGCTGCTCCTCTCCCGATATCCCATTGCTCCCATCCCTCAGATGTTCCCAAATCTCCGACCCCGGCCCTGGCAGCCCCGCTGGGCTGGAATGTGAACCATGGAGCAGGAAAGTCCCGTGTTCCAGTCCCCGGAGCTGCTCACAGGAGCGCAGCCCGGCCCAAGGACTCTGCCAAAGCCACTAATGGGATCCAGGTTCCCGGGACGGGGATGGAGCTGGCGGGAATGATGCTCCGGGGCTGCAGCTCCGCGCTCCACGCTTGGCCGTAGTCCCCGTGCCTCAGTTTCCCCCTCTCCTCCATGAAAACCGGGGATATTTGTGGATATTGAGAGAAAGCCAAGCAGTAATTGGGGGGAAAAAAGGTGGTTTTTTTTCCTTTTAATGAGTGGAACTTCTCCTTGTGAACTCCTGTGGGACTGGAAACTCCTCTTCTAAAACATCCTTGAAAATTTAGGATGGAAAAGGGTCGTTCTGGGTGTTGATGGCCAACAGCCCCTGAAGTGTGGTGGGTGGTTTGCACGGGGCAGCAGAGCCAGGATTATTGCTCCTGTCAGCCTGGGATAAATGGAAAACACACGGATGGATGGAGGCTGGAGCTGGAGCTGACAACGAGCTGAGTGATCGGCCCCGAAACCGGCACAGAGCTCGTTAGAGCCGTCGCTTTTATTTGGGTTTTTATTCCCAGATTTTCCACTGTCTTTTCGGGAAGCTGTTTGTGGCTGCCACGGCAGCTGAGGAGCCCTTCAGAAACTTGGCCAAACGCTTCACTAAAACCAGCTCTGACTCCTCAAAATTCCTGGGAGCTCCGTGCCCGGATGTCGCAGACGGGAGCAGCTCTAATAACCTACAAATGAGATTTGGGTTTTTAAGTAGATTACGCTGAAGGGATTTTTTTCCCCCCCTTTTTTTGGGTAAATGATAGGGTTGCAATCGGATCTCTTGATGAAATCAGCTTTTTGGGGGGTGGGGAAGGATTGGATGCAGCAGCCTGGCTCCCGCAGGGGAGCTTAAATCTGTCTTCCATCAAAAGGGCTGGAAATCACTGTGTGTGTGATGGCATTCGGATTTCATGGACATGAGTCCATCCCATGGGAGCAGCTGCTGCCTGTGGAAAGGCTCCTGTGGAGCTCAGAGCCCCAGATGACCCTTGGGAAGGAATTCCTGGCTGGGAGGGTGGGCAGGCCCTGGCACAGGGTGCCCAGAGAAGCTGTGGCTGCCCCTGGATCCCTGGAAGTGTCCCAAATTCCAGCGGTGCTGCAGGTGGAGCTCTGGCAAAGGGCAGGAACGTGGTGCAAGAGCTTCCAGTCTCATATTCCAGGATTCTGGAGCCCTCTGCTCTGGAGCCAGGCTGGGAGAGCTGGGAATGTTCCCCTGGAGAAGGGAAGGCTCCAGGGAGAGCTCCGAGCCCCTTGCAGGGCCTGAAGGGGCTCCAGGAGAGCTGGAGAGGGACTGGGGCCAAGGCCTGGAGGGACAGGACCCAGGGAATGGCTTCCCACTGGGAAAGGGGAGCTTGGGCTGGGATCTTGGGAAGGAATTGCTGGCTGGGAGGGTGGGGAGGGGCTGGGCTGGAATTCCCAGAGCAGCTGTGGCTGCCCCTGGATCCCTGGCAGTGCCCAAGGCCAGGCTGGACACTGGGGCTTGGAGCAGCCTGGGACAGTGGGAGGTGTCCCTGCCCATGGCAGACGTGGGACTGAATCATCTTTAAGGTCCCTTCCATCCCAACCCATTCCATGTTTCCATGATTCTGTGACCCCTGGGAGCTGAGCTTTGGAGCAGGACTGGGCCGCTGGAGATGCCACCAGCAGCATCAGGGAAAAGCCGGATCTGGGAGGTCGGTGAGGCTCCCAGAGCCCTCCCAGCACAATCCCGCGCACGGCTCACTTCACACAAGATGCCACATTCCCACTCCCGCTCCTGCCACCCTTTTGGCTCGGGAAGAATCCCAGCGATCCCGGGAGCGTGGTGTTTTTCCAAGGAAAGGGCAGCACCACCGGGCTGCTTTCCAGAGAATTGAACACACTTGGGAATGACGCGTTGAAAACACGGGAGAAACGCCAGATGGGTTGGAGGATTTGTTTGGAAGATCACATCTCCCACCCCGCATCCTCCGGCTCTGCTCCGGCTTTCCTCGCCCTTGGCTGGGGCAATGAGGAGCTTTCCTGCGCTTCCCAAATTTCTCTATAATGCCGCATTCATCCTGCCTGGGCTGGAGCCTTTATCAACATGTTTGGGTCACTTTGGCCGTTTTTATAGTGACATCATCAAATTTGTCAATATTAAATGATGTTTTCCCGTCACCTTTCAAGGTGTGAACGGCATCTTGAGAGAGACGACCTCAGGAGAAGTTTCCTCCTGTCAAAACTGGTCCTGAAGCCTAAATTGGCTTTTATGATGTCTTAAATTAGGCTGGGACTAAGTTAAACACCAGCTCGTTTAGCCGATCTTTAAAGCTGCGAGTTTTGCCTTAGAAGTGAATGAATTAAAGTGGTTTTGTGTCATTCTCATGCTTTTGGGGACCTCAGCGCCCTTGTTTTCCTCTGGCTTCCATGCCCTGAGTCAGGGAGGAGTTTTCCAAGGCATGGATGCTTAGCCTGAAGGAGAAGAGGCTTCAGGGAGATCTCCAGCACCTTCCAGGGTGTGAAGGGAGATTAGGAGAAGGATGGAGAGGAACTTTTTCAAGGACTAACAGGAGTGGCTTTAAGGTGAAAGGGTGGAGATTTAGATTGAGGGAATTCCTGGCTGTGAGGGTAGGAAGGGGCTGGGCTGGAATTCCCAGAGCAGCTGTGGCTGCCCCTGGATCCCTGGGAATGTCCGAGGCCAGGTCGGACAGGGCTTGGAGCAGCCTGGGATAGTGGGAGGTGTCCCTGCCCGTGGCAGGGGGTGGATCAAGATGATCTTTCAGGTCCCTTCCAACCCAAACCGTTCCATGATTCCATGATCATGTCAGCGGTTGGAGCTGCTTTGTGCACGTCTTTCCCATGGAATTGCTGGAAAAAAGGGTTAAAAAAGGAGTGCGGAAGCAGAGAATGTGAATTTGCGGAGAAACCTCTTGGCCTTGGACTTCTGGGACTCTCGGAGGTTCTCCGCCAACACCTCAGAGCTTGACCACGTCTCTGCGGGGGTCAAACACGTTCACCTTCGCCAGAATCATCCAGTTACGCCGTGGAATGGCGTTCCCAGGGGATCCAAGCCCGGTGCCATCAATTCTGTTTCAGCGAGGATGGTTTTCTTTGACACCTCATCAAGTGATATTTCCTCGCTGCCGCTCCGACTCCCAACTGTCATCCCGGAGCTGTGGGATTTTTCCCGAGCGCGGTGCCAGTGGAGCCGAGGCGACTGTGGTTTGCTTGTAGCTTTAGGCTAAGCTAAGCCAGATGTTGTGGCCCTTTTTTTGAAGTCGTTCCTTCTTCTCCCGTCGCTCCGTGCGCATTCCTTTCATTGCTGGAGCTTTTAGGAGAATCTCTGCTCCTGCAGGGAATCCTGGTCGGTGTTAATCCATTACTGCTGGGCATTTCAGGAGAGAGTAAAGCCAGCTGTAATTTACGGCAAACAACACGCTGGGTTTGGGGTGAAGAGTCAGGAGAGCCACGGCCACCCCAGGTCACACGGCAGAGCCAAGGAGCAGAAGGAATGGTGGAGAAACCTCCTCCAGCCTCGTTTCCAAGAGCCCTTCCAGCGGTACTTGGAAGAGGGAGGGAAGGGAATTTCCACAGATAATTTTGGGAGTTGAGAAGCTCAGGGTTTGGATGATACTGGGCAACTTTTGTCCTTGATTTTTGCGCAGCTGTTGGAGGGCGTGTCCTACCTCACGTGGGACTTGAGGCTTTGTTCGAGTTCATCCGTTGGTTTCTGGTTCGGATTAAAAAAAATAAGCCCCAAAAAACTCCGCACCCACATAAATTGACAGGAAAATACCACAATGAGGCCAGTCTTGCCAACCACTACATTTGAATTTCGTGATAACTCTAAAAATGGGGAGAAATGGGGTTTTTCACCTGTGAGCAGAGCACTGCGAGTTTCAACCCTGCTCCAAACCTGCCAGAACTGCTCAAGAAAATTCCTTAAGGAGTTCCTGGTTTTCTTTCAGAGAAAATCCAAAGCATGGAGTGGTTCTTGCTTACTGGTTCTATATTTTGTATTATTGTTGTAATTATTATTATTATTATTATTATTATTATTATTATTATTATTATTACTACTACTACAACAACATATTTCAGTTTTGGAGCCTGAGCCTCTTGGCCTGTGAATTTTGTTGGAAAAGCAATGAGTTAAAAATCGCTGCCTTTCCAGACGCCCTCGTTTTGTCTCAGGGCTGCAGTTCTCGGGAGTTGGTGTTAATTGCTGAATAATCTCCATGACATTGATGATGAGTGACAACGCAATTACGGCGCTGGAGCTGCTCCGCTGAGGAATTTGGCTGCAGAAGTTGCCTGTGGTTCCCACAGGTGAAGCCTTACCTCATTTCACCAGACTCTGGTTGTCTGGTGAAGGTTAAGCCAGGAAGGAGTTGAGCAATCGGTTCTGGCTGGAGCAAAACGAGGGGGTAAAGCAAAGGCTGGAACTTGTGGAAGGTCGGTCGTGTCCTCCCCATGGTCCAGCCCAGCACCGGCATTGAACAGAATCCTAAAAACTTTGGGTTGGAAGGGCCCTTAAAGCCCATCCCATTCCAGCCCCTGCCATGGGCAGGGACACCTCCCACTGTCCCAGGCTGCTCCAAGCCCCAGTGTCCAGCCTGGCCTTGGGCACTGCCAGGGATCCAGGGGCAGCCACAGCTGCTCTGGGAATTCCAGCCCAGCCCCTCCCCACCCTCCCAGCCAGCAATTCCTTCCCAAGATCCCAGCCCAAGCTCCCCTTTCCCAGTGGGAAGCCATTCCCTGGCTCCTGTCCCTCCAGGCCTTGGCCCCAGTCCCTCTCCAGCTCTCCTGGAGCCCCTTCAGGCCCTGCAAGGGGCTCGGAGCTCTCCCTGGAGCCTTCCCTTCTCCAGGGGAACATTCCCAGCTCTCCCAGCCTGGCTCCAGAGCAGAGGGGCTCCAGCCCTGCAGCAGCTCCGGGGCCTCCTCTGGGCTCTCTCCAGCAGCTCCACGTCCTTCTGCTGCTGGCCCCAGGGCTGGGGCATCCCTGGTTTGAATTAAATTTACAAGTAAGTGGCCCCCCACAATTCCAGCCACAAGATCCACACCCCAGCCTGTGTCTGCGTGTCCGTGGCAGAACGGTGACCTCGGTTTCTTGTTTTAAAACCCCCCAGATCCACTTTTGTGCGCAAAACCAACCTGTTCCCCATGTTTCAAACCATCTTTCGAGGTGGGTTTGTGACACTCAGTCACAACTGGAGCTGCCTGGTCGGTCACGGGGTGAGTGGGTGATGGAAGGGCTCCGTCAGACAAGTTCACAGCCAGGATTTACTCCCCTGCAGTAAAATCCTAAGGACCACTAAGCTGGGTTTAAACACCGAGGAGATCTATGGGCCTTGTCCTCTGGTGAGATGAGAGTTACTCCCAGTGATAAACTTTGCCTGGTCAGGTGCTGAATTTGTGACGTGTTTAGGAGTGTTTCTCTCCCAGCTTTCACTCAGGAGTGTCTCAGATCATTAAAAACACGAATTAAACTTCCAGGCAGCCCTGCCTGAGCGGGAGGGGAAGCTTCGTGCTGGTTTTACAGCCGGGGAGCTCACGCATCGATGGTGTTTTAGAGCAGCAGAGCTCCTCCATCTCAATTCCCACCACCCAGGCTGGCGCTCTGCTCCGTGCCTCACAGTTTGGAAGTTCAAATGGGATTTACAAGCGGGATGTGGAGCGAATGAAGGATTCTTTTCACCTGAAGTGATGGCAGAGGCCTCTCCCGACTCCTAGGCTGGGTTTCAAGCTGGGGCAGCCTTTGCCCGACTTGGATGTTGGGTTCCGGGCCTGGGCTGAGGTGTGAGGCCAGGCTTTGTTGGCAGGCTGGAGCTGTAACCTGATTAATCGGAGCAGGTAGAGAGGAACGCGATCCATCAGCAGCACCGCTGGCAGCACAGCCCAGCCAGCAGGGAATTTTTCATCAGGGGCCCTCCGAGAGGAGGTGTACGTTACCGAGGGGGGAGAAAGGAGAGAACCTAAGCCAGGCTTTCATCCGCGGGGATATTGCCTAACCCGCGAAGAATCCTTTCATCAATAAATTACGAGAAGAATGGGAAAGTTTCGAAAGATCCGCCTGTTAACGTGCTCTCATCCGGCAAATTTAAGGAACATTATATTTTGGCCTGGGCTGCCTCGCAGGAGCGCGGAGGTGAGAACAGGCAGCCCGAGGAAGGTGAGACCCCGCCGCGTGTGGCGGGGCCGGGCCGGGAGCGGAGCATCCGTCAGCGGAGAGCCGAGGAGGCGAACGCGCTGTGACCGCTAAGCCGGGATTGAATAACGGCAGGAAAAACCCAGCAGGCGCCTTTTGTTCCCCCACCTGGCCGCCGGCCACGCCACGGATCCTCCCTTGGAAGGGTGGCCGTGGCAGAGCTGACATCTGGGCGGCTTTGTGACAGCTCCTGCCTGGCGCCCGCGGGGATCCCCAGCCCCGAGCCAGCCCCGGGCTTGCCACGGATTTATCCCTCAGGAGTGACCCGAGCACGTCCCGAGGTGGCAGGGGTTGAAATGCTGGTCTCAGCTCGGGTTTAAATGCTCCTCTCGGGTTTAAATGCTCCTGGCTTCAATCTCTCAAAACCTCTGTGTGACAGTGAAGAACAAAAGAGGTTTTAGCGCCTTTCCAGGAAGGTGTCAGGGCACGCTGTGGGTGCATTGAGCAAGAGCCTCTGTTCCTGGAGGGATTCTCTCCATGCCCGGGGCAGCAAAGTGGCTCCAGGATTGCACCTCCATGTCCCTGACCCTCGTCCCGCTCTCCCTCGCCTGTGTCAACTGGCGCAGGCACAAGAACTAAGTCAGAACAGAAAGCAGAAGAATTCCGGGCCCTGATAGAACTCCCGCGGTGTTTACGGGGTGGAAACTTCCCCAGAAATGCAGATTTCCAAAGGCCTCTTGCTGTCGACGTGTTTTTGTTGCTGGTTTTTCAGGAATTCTGCACCACGAGTCGCCTGCTGCTGCTGACAATTCGGCAAATGATTTTAGTGGCAATGAAAGGGATCGTTTGTGAGGGGTGACGAGCAGGGAGCAAACCAGAGCTGGGATTTACAATCTGTTTGCTCCCATCCTGCCCTAATTTCCTCGTGTTTACTGCGCGCAAAGGGTTCTCCAAGTCCAACCTCAAGCACGTTGGCTTTTCCAGCAGGCAGCACCAGCACGGGGAGCCTCGGCTCTTGGAGTTTTGGGTGCCTTGTGTTCATGGAATCATGGAATTGTGGCGTCGTGGCCTGGTTTGGGTTGGAAGGAACCTCAAAACCATCTCGTTCCATGGGCAGGGCCCCACACTGGGTGGTAAATGGGAGTTGGACCCTCTTAGATCCCACTATCCACCTCTTCAGGAAGCCCCAGACTGTTTTCCTCCGGCTGTGCATCCTGTGCCCAGCAGAGCCTCTCCAGGGACGGTCATTCCATAGCCAGCGTCATTCCAGGGTAGCGCGTGGAGAAAATGTCCCCACAAAGCAAATTTCCCGTGGCCCACCGACCCGAAGCTCACGAACCGTGAGTTTTCCTGTGTCCCAGCTTGGCTTCCCGCAGGAGAGAAAAAAGTTTCGGATCTTTTCCTGCAGAATCTGCTCTCGGTTTGGATGTTGGCAAAGAAGGGATGGCCGGGAGCCTTCCTAATAAATTCTGTTTTTCCAAAGCAATGAGGCCTTGCTGCAGAGCGAGCTGCTGAATTACAGCCTGGAGGAATCGCTGGTGTCAGCTTGGAGTAGCTCCGGATCACCGTGAAGGGTGAGAGACAGGAGGAATTTTAGGTTTTTCAGTGTTTTGACTGGCAGGTTTTGCTTCGTTTTGATCCTGACCATTGCAGCCCCAGTAACTGATGCTGCAGGAATCCATGATTAATATCCCAGTGTCCCTTTCTTGCACGAGAAGGAAAATGCTTCTACCATACGTTAGCAGCTTTTAGGGATCTTTTGGCTGGATTCCTTCAGAGTTTGTCTTCCAGAGGCATCCCAAATCTCCTCCCAGCCCCGAATCAGAAAGTTGAGGTGGTAAAAGCTTCAAAAGGAAAAAATCCACTCTTTGCCCTACATTTCAAGCGAGAATATCCAGGATAATCTGCAGGATGGGTCCCTATGGATCACCCATTGCATGTGGGATTTGGTTATCGAATCTACGAATTCATCGCTCAGGTTGTCAGTTTCTGGGGGTTTTGGTCCTCCAGTTCTTTACGAGCACAGAAAAGCAGGGCTCTTCCCACGGCTTTGGATTTGCTCCGCTGCCGTTGCCTTGGGAATGTTGTTTCAACCTCCTTAAACCTCAGCTCACCTCAAGGGATGGTGAGAAGCCTCAGTGATGTGGAACAAAGTCCTCCTAAAACCTTGAGCGGACCAAATGAGTTTTATCCTGATCCTTTATACCTTTATGGTATAAACCCGTAACTGTTTCCCAGGGATAATTTCCTGATTATATATTAGGAAGAAATTCCTAATAGGATAGAAAGATATTCCTAATAGGTGGGGAGGCCCTGGCACACGTTCCCAGAGAAGCTGTGGCTGCCCCTGGATCCCTGGAAGTGTCCAAGGCCGGGTTGGAGCACCCCGAAACAGTGGAAGGTGTCCCTGCCCACGGCAGGGGTGGGACTGGATGGGATTTAAGATCCTTTCCAACCCAAACCGTTCCATGATCTTAAATGTCTTTTCCAGCCTCCATCCAGGCCCGCGGGGTTTGTCAGCCACGCGCGGATCTGGGGTCACAGGCAGCTCCACCAGCACGCCTTTGGTGCTGACCTTGCGGGGCAGGAGCGTAACAGGATCAGCAAAGCCGTGGACGTGCTGGGGCAGAGGGAAGGAGGAAGCCAGAGATCCCTTATCAGACAAATCCTGCCTCGGAGGTGCTTCCAACTGTTTGGAGCGGAGCCAAGCTCATCTTCGGAGCTCCGCTGCCAAAATTCCCACAAGGACTTATCTGATGCGCGAGGAAAGGGAGCAGCCTCCAGTGCTTCCCGCACAGTGGGGTGTCTCCGAGGGGAGGCTGGGCTGGGCTCGCACCTGCCTGCAGGAGAGGGGAAGCCAAAAACAGGAGCCAACGTTTTTCTGGAGCACGAATCCTCCGCGGAACGGCTGCGGCTCGGGCTGTGCCGACCGCGGAGTCTGGGACCACTGGCCCAGATGTTCTCGTCTTGGATCACGGATTTGCATCCGGGAATATCAGACATCGGGTCAGGGACACCGTGGTGGTGGCAGTTCCTGGAGCATCCAAGGGTTTTCCTTGGGTTTGTGGCAGGGCCGTTATCTCCTTGGTTTGCTGGTGGGGATAAGAGCAAGGATGGCGGTGGAATCATGGAATGGTTTGGGTTGGAAGGGGGTTAGAGGCCATCTGTGCCTGCAGTGAGCCAGGACAGCATCAGTTACATCGGTCTGCTCAGAGCCTTGTCCAGCCTGACACTGGAAGTTTCCAGGGATGGAGGATGGAGAGGAATTCTGTAAAATAACTCTCCAAGCTGGGAGGAACCCCCAAAAAGGCTCCCGCACACTCCAAAACCGTGCAGGCAACTGCCCAGCAACCAAACCGAAGCTTGGGTGATGTCTTTTAGTTTATTTTATCTCCTGAGATGACCCAAATCAACCTGGCTTTGGGTTACAGCTCAGTGAGCGAGGCAGGGGATGGGCACAGGGGGCTGGGAGTGGCGGTGAACATCGGGAGACAGGAATTCCTGACCTCGCTGAAGGGGCACATCCTTGCCCAGGTGATTAGAGCCAGATTGCTGAACCAGGAAAGAGAAGAAAACGGCGTTTATGAGTCAAACGTCGTGTTTGGAGGAGCAAACCTCAACCTCACATCTCTCCTCATGCTCAGATGGCAGCTGATTAAAAATCCAGGTATTACTCACCAGATTTTATCAACTTTCCACCCCTGAAGGGCCCCCAGATACCATCACCACGTTCAGCGTTCGCACGTTTTAATTTTGGGGCAGCCCGTGGTCTTGTTGGGAGATGTCAGCGCTCTGCCTTTCGGAGTCTGCCCGCAAAAAACACCAATAAATGAAAAAAACGTAAAAAAACCCCAAAATTCTGGGGAGATTTCCCAGAATTCTTAGGAGGTGGCAGGAGGCGCCTAACGAGGGTCGTGCTCACCCGTGTCCCCTCTGAGTTCCTCAGGATCGGATCAGGTCGGGTTCCTCCGTGTCTCAAACCAACTTGGAGGGTTTTGACAGCTTCAAAGCACTCCGTGAACTTTGTCAGGCAGAGATTTTCAGAAGTCTGGGCTCCGCCATGGTCTGGTGCCAGGAACCAGCACAATTCCTGCTTCCCCTGCCGCCAGCTCCGGGGTTTTCTGATTTAATACGGGAAACGGTGACAGGACCCTTCTGTCTTGGCCGTAATGAGGTGGGAAAATAATCCTGGCTGTAAAACTGGATTAACTGGTGAGCTTCGCTCTCTAAAACCTCGGGAGGCTCTGCCAGGTGTCCTCCAGCTCTTGGTGGGGAGAAGGAGACTGGAGTTGGTTCTCCTGGCTGAGTTCTTCCATCTCCTGGAGGAGCAGAGTGGGATCTTCTGGAGGATGCGCCCAGATCTAATGTGAATCCCTGTGCTCAATCCATGAGTAATTCCCGGTTTAATGGTTGGACTCGGTGATCCAGAGGGTCTTTTCCACCCTAAATGATTCTGTGGAGCCGTGGTCGGCCGGAGCTCAGATTAATTAACTTAAAGGATTAAAGGATTACTTGATTAGGGCTTCCTTCCATCTAGGGAGGGATGTGTGAGCCCCATGCTGCAGGAAAAACCGCAGCTGCTTCCTAGAAAATTGGGAAAACACCAGGAATACTCTCCTGGGAAAGCTGGACATGGATTATTGTCCACTAAGAGATGGGCAACGCTTTGGGACAGCCGGGACCGGGTCCAGAGTGTGCCACTGAGCCTCAAATTAGAGAGTATCAGCTGTTAATTAAGAAAAAAAGTCCAATTTGCCAACAACAGAGTAATTTTTACTCTATATTCCACCATTGCAAGGCACTTCCAGGGGAGAGACCGTAAGGCTGGAGGACACAAAGTGCTCCAGGGATTTAGGCTGAGCCAGAGTCTCGGCTTTTCCTCGCTGCTCCGTCGGCGAGCAAAGAGCGGGATCAGCCAAACGTGTTCCCTGCGTTTTCTTTCCCGAAGCTCCAAACCCGTCCAAATCCCCCTTCAGCATCTCAGGGTTTTTTTCCTAGGACTGTCATTCCTGACTGAACCTATTTTTTTTTTTTTTATTTTTTTTTTTTTTTTTTTTTTTTTTTTTCTTTTTTTTTTTTGAAAATCCAAATCAATTCCGCCCGGAGCCTCCTCATGCCGGGAGCTCTTCCATTAATATCAGATGGGGAAGGCGGGCCAGGCCCTGAAAGTGGATATAGTTTGCATTTGAAGGAAGGTTTTGTGTATGAAACTGAGAAATGCGTCCCAGTCTGACACCGGTGATTGATTGCAGCTCTGCTAAGGATTAGCCAGACGTTTTAAGCACCGCAATTATTCATGTGCTCAGAGCTGGATCTATATTTAAACTGGGCCTAACAGCGGGCGGACGCCGGGTTCTGCTCCCGCACAGGCCCCGCGCCGGAGCGGGGAGGGAAAATGCGATTTTTTGGGGTTGATTATTGGATTTTTCCATGGCTTTTCGATGCCGTGGGAGTCGCCGGCACAGCCAGCCCCGTGCACACATGATGTCAATTAGGGTTGAGCCGGCCTTGGCACCACAAGGACGGGGTGGGACATGGCCGGGGAGGACAGGGGGGACACGGAGGGGTCGTGGGGAGCAGTTTGTGGCTGGGGTCTTCATCAAAGAGCTCCCAGTAGCACCAGCAATCCCCAGGGCCTCGTGGGCAATCTGGGCCCAGTGGTGTTTGATTTTGGGATGAAGGAGAGAGTGGAAAGAGGCTGTAGGATAAAATCAGTTGGGTTTTTGGCCTTTCCTGCTGTTGGTGGAGGTGGAAACCCAAGCCAGGAGCTGATTGAGGGACTGCTGGTGATTTCTGTGGGTGGGCGAAGGGATAATGGTGCGACTTGCTGCTCCACCACTTCAGAAACCACCCTGAGGTGGAGTTGTGCCCTTCCGTGCCACATCTTGAGCCAGAGATACTCGGTTTCCACCTGGAAACGAGCAAGGACGCCTTGCAAACCCCAAAATTGCCCCTCTTTGCCAGCTTTTATCATGGAATCATGGAATGGGTTGGGGGGAACTTAAAGCCCATCTGGTCCCACCCCATCCATGGGCAGGGACACCTCCCACCGTCCCAGGTGGATCCAAGCCCCAGTGTCCAGCCTGGTCTTGGGCACTGCCAGGGATCCAGGGGCAGCCACAGCTACTCTGGGAATTCCAGCCCAGCCCCTCCCCACCCTCCCAGCCAGCAATTCCTTCCCAAGATCCCAGCCCAAGCTCCCCTTTCCCAGTGGGAAGCCATTCCCTGGGTCCTGTCCCTCTCCAGCTCTCCTGGAGGCCCTGCAAGGTGCTGGAAGTTCTCCCTGGAGCCTTCTTGTCTCCAGGCTGGACATTCCCAGCTCTCCCAGCCTGGCTCCATGGGAATTTTTCATTCCTTGAATTTTTTTTGGTTGCTCAGCTCTGCCTCAGGACCCAGCAAAGCTCCCCACGGTCCTTTTCTTTCTCCGATTTCCCATCAGCATGAGCAAGCAAACCCTGGCTCATGGAGTTTGGTTCCCTTGAAGGCTTATCCTGGAGATTTTTTGGGCAAAAACAATAGATTTGAGTCTCTGGATGACTTTTGAGAGGTCTGGGAAAGGTAACTCAGACAGCAGAGCCTCTTGCCAGCAAACCTCCATCAATTATTGACTCCGCTCCTCTCGCTGCCGGATTTGGAGAGCTCAGCAGATCAAAGGGAGGCTGGGACCCCTTGGCTTGGGGAGAGGGGACGTGAACTGCCGGGAATGCTGCTGGAAAACCCAACCTTATGATGTGTTTCATTTCGGGAAGGCCCGGGGACAGCGCGGTCACGGCTCTGGGGTCGCGGCATGGAGATTCCTCGGAGCACTCCTCACC
This sequence comes from Struthidea cinerea, assembly GCA_013397865.1. NCBI lineage: Eukaryota > Metazoa > Chordata > Aves > Passeriformes > Corcoracidae > Struthidea > Struthidea cinerea. The sequence continues at coordinate 61,368 of VZTI01001171.1, read as the reverse complement.
CGCGGAGATTCGCAGCTCGCGGCCAACGTTGCAACTCCTGTTGTTCCCGCAAAAAAATAGCTTTTACCACTTCCCCAGTTTTTTCTGGTGCCTTGAGAATGCCCAAATCTGATGAAACCTGCCAAGTAGATGAGGATGAGGTTGAGGATGAGGATGAGGATGAGGATGAGGATGAGGATGAGGATGAGGATGAGGATGAGGATGCGGATGGACGTGTCAAACTCAGGGCGCAACGTGGCCGTGAAAGGGTTCATTGGTTCATTGCCCCGTTCCTGCTCTGCCAGTGGGACTCCTTGATGGAATTGATGGCGTAATTGAGTACAGGTGATTTTTTTTTAATTTAAAAATATGGAGATGTGTTGTTTTGATCCTGTTTTGGGATGATTCATCCCTCCGGAGCGCTGCAGCTGTTCGGGCTCTGGAGGAGTTTGGCTTCACGTGCTCTCACCTCTCGTACATTGCAATATTAATAACTCCCCCTGCTCCTGAGTGGAATTCCACTTTTTTTCCCCCAAATAACCAATTTTTTGGGGTTGAGAAACCCTGCAGAATTATCAGTGGGTGTCCCAGAGCCTCGTGCTCCCACCACAAGTTTGGAAAGGGGGGAATGAAGGCTAAAAAGCCGATGGAAAAGGGGGATGTGAGGCAGGAGAGCAGCTTTAGTGTTAATTAGCATTAATTAGTATTAATGAGCTGCAAAGGTCATTAAGCCACAGGGAGGGGTTGGGAGCACCCAGGAATCTTTTTTGGGATTTTTTCCCACTCCATGATAATGCCCTCGGCTGTAGGGATTGCCCTGTCCTGTTACTGCTCTCTTCCCTGGGAAAAAAAAAAAGGAGGAAAAAGAAGAAAAGGGGGGAAAAAAAAAGGGAAAAAAGGGAGGGAATGAAAGGGGAAAAGAAAGGAGAAAAGGGATAAAATATGGAGGAAAAGAGAAAGGGGAGGGGAAAGGAAAAGGGGGGCAATGAAAATGAGGGGAAGGAAAAAATTAATAAAGGGGGAAGAAAAAAGGAGAAAAACAACAAGACAAAAAGGGGGGAAATGGAGAAGAGGAAAAAGGGAGGAAGAGAAAAAGGAGGGAAAAGGAAAAATGAAGGACAGAAAAAAGGGACAGAAAAAGTGAGGGGGGGAAGGAAAATCAAGATATAAAGGAAAAAAGGAAAAAAGAAAAAAGGGTAGAATGCAGGTGATGAAAAAAGACCCCCCAAAAAAGGATAAAAATAGAAGGGGGGAAGGAAAAGAAGGGGAAAACAGGAAAAAAGGGAAAAATGGGATGATCCTGAAATTCCCTCCCATCCCAAACCATTCCATGATCCTCTGAACCAGGCAGGAGATGTTTGGCCCCTTTTTTCCCAGGGTACCCGAGGCAGTGCACAAACCCCATCCCTGTATTTTCCCCTCTAAATCCCTGAATTTTTCCCTACAAATCCCTGTGTTTTTCCCTCTAAATCCCCGCATCTTTCCCAAGCCGCGTCACCCCTGGGAGGGAGCTGCCAGCAGGAGCTTCGCTCCACGTGTTCCTTTGGCTCCGGGAAGGGGACAAGTGGAATTTATGATGCCAAGAGCCCCCATTGTCAGGATTCCCAAATCCAACATGTGCTGGGCTTGGAAAAAGTTGGGTTTGTTCCTGCAGTTAAAGCACCACAGAAACATCCGACGGATGAGGTGCTCCAGGCTCCGTGGATCACGGAACTCGGCCTTGCAGATGTTGATAAACTGGGTTTTGCCAGGCTGGGGTTTAGCTTTTTGGGGTTTTAAAGCTGCTGTAGGTTCGTGTTTGGGGTTGAGGCTTAGTTGTGGGCACCCTGCTAAGAAATGGGAGTCACGACCCTGAACTCTGCCTGGCCCTGAAGATTTGCTGACAGAAATTTTGGCCTCCCAGACGAAAGGGAGGGGGAAAAAATTCCAAAAGATGAAGCAGGTGAGGTCATGTGGAGGTGAAAAGAGGCTGAAAAGTGGGAACGAGTCTGGGATAAACCGGGTGATGGCTCAGGAAGAGCAGAGCAGCACAGCCAAGTTCTTCTTGCTCAAAAAAAAAGGGGAAAAGGGATATTTAGGGAAGTAAAAATGAGAATAAAATCAGGAATACAGAAGTGAGACCCTCCAAGGGGAGGGTTTCGTGTTTGCCATGGAGCCAGCTTGCAATTCCCAATGGTGTTCCCAAAAAGGACCTCCAGCCCTCATTCCGCTGTCATTGTCCCTTCGATGTCCTGGGTGCTGTCAGCTGCGGGCCCAGCTTTTCCTGGGAATGCTCAGGGAGCTGGAGCCGAACCCATCCTGACCAGCGAGGCTTGGGGGGTCACCTCGGGGGTGTCACCTCAGGGGTGTCACCTCAAGGGAGTCACCTCAGGGGTGTCACCTCAAGGGGGTCACCTCGGGGATGTCACCTCAGGGACTTGCACAGTGGCTGGATGTGCTTTTGCCAACTGACCCCAAATCCCTGGAAGTGTCCAAGGCCAGGTTGGACAGGGCTTGGAGCCACCTGGAATAGGGCAAGGTGTCCCTGCCCGTGGAACTGGATGGGATTTAAAGTCCCTTTCCACCCAAACCATTCCAGGATTCCATGAAATCAAAGGGAAGCATCAACCGCCATCGATTTGTATCCATGAGGGGGAAGGAGCTGGAAAACTGAGCTGGAATTTGCTCCATGGCCATATTGGGTTGTCCCAGCATTGGGTGTCTCAGGGCAGACCTGGCACCCCGATACTGCTCTGAGGTGCAAGAAAATTTCCAGGGAAAAACCAAGAAAATTTCCAGGGAAAAACCATCTCTGGAAGGATAATTTGTGCCCTGAAGCAGAGTTTCATAATCCTTAAAAAAATTCCATTTACGGAGCTGAGGAGAGTTAAAAGATTTATTTATATAAAATGAAGCTATTAAAGTTTTCTGCTGCAAAATTCCCACTTTTTATATACTGTTAAATATTCCGGAAAACTAAAGGAGGGTTGAAGTGATTTGCTCCAAGTCCCATCAACTCCAGTTGAGGAGTCTGATGATAAACTGCCGAGGAACACAGGATTTGGGGGTTAATCCTTAAAAATCCACGGAAAGCACATATTTCCAATCTTTATCCGTGCCATTGGAGAGGTTTAGGGGGAAGTTTTCCTGGGAATTGATTTTTAAATAAGGATTTTCCCTGTTGAGAGCTGTGGGTGGGATTGTTGGTGGAGCGGGTGAGTGCTGAGATCCCGGTGAACCCATGGGATGCTCCATGAGGGTTTCCTGAGGCCACCTGGCCATAAAAGCTCCTGGGTTGAGACTCAGATCCACCTTTGGGGGGCTTCCTCGGCAGGAGATGGGGCTCAAAGTCTCCATGACTTTATGCAAGGTGAGAATTTATCGATTCCACGTTAGGTTTTGATTTTAGGGGAAGTTTCTCCATGGGAAAGGTTCTCCAGCCCAGGGCATCCTGGAGGGATTTAAAATCCCTGTGGATGTGGCACCTGGGAATGTGGTTTAATGGTGGGATTGGCAGTGCTGGGGAACTCGATGGTCATAAAAATCTTTTCCAACCTTAATAATTCCGTAATTTTACGTTTCTGTCTCTGCTTGCTGTTAGGGTCGAATCCTTGGGATTTCCTTCAATAGTTGCATTTTGTCCTGCATCAAGTGGGATGTTTCCTATGGAAAGAGGATTTTTCAGTTGTTTTAGCAAGATTTCTTTTAAAAAAAGGAAAAAAATAGAGCCTGGTGTCTTTTGGGGTCCCCTTGTAAGGTTTTATGGGTTCGGTGCCTTGAGCTTGGTTTGTGCTGGATGAACTCCTCTTCCACGTGCTGGGAAAGAGGCACTTTTTGGTTTTCCCCTGGAATTTAAAGCCCTGGGAACGGCTGAGTAACCAACCCGACCACAACAGGGATACGAGGGGTGCAGGGAGATCCCGCTGACGGAAGATGTTCGTCACTGCACCATCTGCGCCGCCACAAGCCATTGGTGACAATCCTTGGCCACCCTGGTCTTCAAAAGTGCCAGGAGTGGTGGCATCCCCTGCACGTCTGTCCCAGCTGCCACCAGAGCTCTCCCACAGCCGGACGTCAGCGTTAATTGGTTTTAATTCCAGCGGGAATTCCCTGTTCCTCCTTGGAGGAGCTGTGAGGGTGGTGAAACAGTGGGATGGGTTCCCGGAGCAGCTGTGGCTGCCCCTGGATCCCTGGAAGTGTCCAAGGCCAGGTTGGACACTGGGGCTTGGATCCACCTGGGATAGTGGGAGGTGTCCCTGCCCATGGATGGAGTGGCACTGGGTCATCTTTAATGTCCCTTCCAACCCAAACATTCCATTACTCCGTTATTCCCTTTTTTCCTTATTTTCACTCTTTCTCAGCAGACTCTCCTGTTTTTTCCCACTAAGTCCCTTTTTTTCATTTCAATGTCAGATATAATATCCTGAACTCAAACTTCCAGGTTTTCCATTATATCCCCCAAATCCTTAATTCCCGCACAAACCTTCCCACAGTTTTTGGCCAACCAGAACATGTTCCCTGGGGAGATAATCCCAGAATCCTTATGGCTGGAGAACACATAAGGAACACTATTGGTTATCCAGAGCAGCTGTGGCTGCCCCTGGATCCCTGGAAATGTCCAAGACCAGGTTGGATGGGGCTTGGAGCAGCCTGGAATAGTGGAAGGTGTCCCTGCCCATGGCAGGGGCGGGATGGGATGGGCTTTAAGGTCCCTTCCAACCCAAACCATTCTGTGATTCCATATTATCCTCCACGGGGAGGATTTCAGGGTCTTGTGGAGGTTCTAAATCCAATCCCCTTTTCCCCAGAGCTGTGGGACACCTCCCTGCCTTTGCTGTTGATTCCTTGCCCCAGCCAAGCAGGACCCAGCTCCTGATCCTCTTTTCCAAGTTCCAAATCCCGTGGCTTCACTTCTCCTGCTGCTTTCGGCCTGTCTGGGTCCCACTTTGTCGGACCCTTCTCCATCCTCCATCCCTCACATTCCATCTCCGTCCCCGGCCACAGCTCTGCTCGCCGAGTGCCCGGAGCAGGGAATAAATCGTGCAGAAAGAGCTTCCCTGCCTCTGAATTCCCCCTGGATCCCCTCCTGCCTGGGATATAATTAATGCTGCCATTGTTCTCCTCGGTTTGTATATTTAGATGGCCTTTTTGTTTAAAGTTGGTTCCTCGCTGCTCCTTGGAATATCTCTCCGGGGAGGGAAATGGATGATATTCCAACAGCGGCTCGGCCACAATATGCACTAAATAAACAGACTGGCTAAAAAAACACCATAAAGGCCCCTTTGTCCTGGTGGATGGCAAAAAAGGGGGGGAAAAACTCTCCCAGAAGGATGGTGGGGAGTGAAACTTATCTGGGAGATCTCCCATCGCTCCGATTGTCCCGGGAAGTGCCCTAAATTAAACACTTCCACCCTTCAGCGCTCACCTCAAGCGTCACCCGGCTCGAGGGGCTGAGCAGAGGGGACGGGCTGGAGGATTCCCAGGAGCAGCCAGGGCTCCGCGCGGGAGCGCCGGGATAATGGGCTGCACATGGGCATCGATTAAATGACAGCGCTGCCTCCTCACAACATTGATCTTGGCTTTGGGCTCCGCCAGCCCCGGCCCCGGCGGGGGCTCGGCTCAGTTATCTCAGTTTAATGATCGCGTTTCCATCTCTGCTGCGAAAGTCATTTGTATTCCAGAGGCTTTGGAGCGGGGAGAGCGGAGGGGGGATACGGGAGCACCCAGCGATGCGCGGGGAAGGCTGAGAGACCTCCCGGATGTGTCTCTGATCCGTGATGAAGCTGGATCCCGAGGTTTGCAGCTCCCTGGTGTCGATGGAAGCTCCACCAGCCTGGAGCTGGTTATGTTTTCGTTTTTTAATTTCTCCTTGACCCGGTTCTATTTTAATTTTTTAATTTCTCCTTGGCCCGGTTCTATTTTAATTTTTTAATTTCTCCTTGGCCTGGTTCTATTTTAATTTTTTAATTTCTCCTTGGCCTCCTGGTTGGAGTAGAATAATTTCATGGAGCTGTTACGTGGTCACAACAGCCCGGTCTCAGCCCGTTGGTTGAGCGACGTGCTGGTGTCAGATGGTGGCACTTCCAGCAGGGAAGCTCTTGGAACCTTATCAACCTTGGGGACTCATCCTGAGGAGGAGCAATCTCAATTAATTATTAATAACTGGGTAAAACAACACCGTGAATGAGTGCAGAGATCCTGCATCCAGTCAGGCGCGAGATGATGCTGATTTTGGGACGCAAGTTCAGCGCTGGGTTAATGGCTCTGGGTCTGGAGATATCTCGGGAACATCCTCTCGGCGTTAGGGGATCGAGCAATAAACTCGGAGGAAAATTTGAGACATCTGTAGGGATGAAAATACCGGGTCTGAAATCACGGCAAAAGCTGCTGGGCCGAAGGGGTCGTTAAATCAAGATGGGTTTTCATAAACAACACCATGGCGAGTTTGGGAATGCTTGGGAAGGCTGAGGAATGGCGAGTTTGGGAATGGCTGGGAAGGCTGAGGAATGGAGAGATTGGGAATGGCTGGGAAGGCTGAGGAATGGCGAGTTTGGGAATGGCTGGGAAGGCTGAGGAATGGCGAGTTTGGGAATTGCTGGGAAGGCTGAGGAATGGCGAGTTTGGGAATGCCTGGGAAGGCTGAGGAATGGCGAGTTTGGGAATGGCTGGGAAGGCTGAGGAATGGCGAGTTTGGGAATGCTTGGGAAGGCCGAGGAATGGCCTCTTGGGAATGCCTGGGAAGACTGAGCAGGAGGAAAGCGGCTGAGGAAGGAAGAATTGAAGAGGGAATTGTTGAATGGAGCTGCAGCAAAGCACCCCTGGGATGGGGTTTGTTGTTCCTGTCCTTGTTAAGAATCCAAAATTTTGCCAGATTTGGATCTGAACTTCGAAAAATCGTGATCATCTCTCAGCATTCCATGGGGAAAACAGCTTTAATATTTTGGGGTCTCTCTGCAGGCCATGGGAATGGTGCTCCCGAGGAGTTGATAAGGTTAAATGGGATAATTTTTTTTTTATTTTAGGGAGATTCTGGATGGATTCAGGCCCCACATCTCGGGAACGGGTAGAACTGTTAGCCAGGAACACCTTTGCGCCTCAGTTCTCCATCTTCACACAGATGCTGGTTTTTCATCTCTCCCCCCTTTATTAAGGGCTTGAATTTGGGAGGAATTCAGGATGGATGTAGGGACAGATATGGGGATTTATGGATATTTAGATATAAATAGATATAGGTAAATATAAACCATGATTTTGGCTGTTTATGGGCTGTGGTGTCTCAATCTCAGTGCAGGGTCCGTAGGGAAATATTTCCCTTCTTCCCATCTCCATCTCCATCCCTTGTTTCTCTCCTCTTCCATCAGGAATTCCCCTTTCCATTATTTTATTCCTTTGACAATGGAGAGCCCCATTACACCAGTTTGCTCTTTTCCAGTGCTGGGAAGGTATGCAATCAACCGGGAAAAAAAGATGGAATGTAATTGTGGTCCTGGAAGGGGGGATGGAGGGAAGATGGTTGAAGTTGGGGGGCTGAGGATGGGAAAGCCCCTCTGGGATCATGGAAGCCTCGTAATTAATACTTTCCACTGTCCCAGGCTGCTCCAAGCCCCAATGTCCAGCCTGGCCTCGGGCACTGCCAGGGATCCAGGGGCAGCCACAGCTGCTCTGGGAATTCCAGCCCAGCCCCTCGCCACCCTCCCAGCCAGCAATTCCTTCCCAAGATCCCAGCCCAAGCTCCCCTTTCCCAGTGGGAAGCCATTCCCTGGGTCCTGTCCCTCCAGGCCTTGGCCCCAGTCCCTCTCCAGCTCTCCTGGAGCCCCTTCAGGCCCTGCAAGGGGCTCGGAGCTCTCCCTGGAGCCTTCCCTTCTCCAGGGGAACATTCCCAGCTCTCCCAGCCTGGCTCCAGAGGGAAGATGCTCCACTCTTCATGACCCTCCTGGACTCTCTCCAGCAGTTCCATGTCCTTCCTGTGCTGGGGACACCAGACCTGGACACAGAATTCCAGGTGGGCTCTCAGGAGAGCGGGATAATCCCATCCTGGTAGGAGTTTTCCAGCAGACATGGTGGGCTGGTGCCGCTGCTCATGGACTTCCTTCCCAACCCCATTCCAGTGGCAGATACCCAAAATCCAGCTGGGAACACCCCCCAGATTCCAAACTTCAGCCTCAGCCAGGCAGTTTTAAGGAATTTCGGTGGCTCCTAAGTACCCAACCCCCTTTCCTGGGCCGTGCTCTTGGAAGGCAATTCCAGGGAAGACTGCCGGACTCCGTGGGCTCGGCGTGCTGGTAGCTCTGTTGTGATGGAATGCACTGAACCGAAATGTTCCGTGTTCTTGGAGCCTTTTCTTGTGGTCAGCGCCAGAGATCTCTGATTAATAAGGAAAACAGGACGGCTTCCTCCCTCCGAGGGGCAGGGATTAGAAAAATTAAGCAACAGGGCTGAGGAAAAGCCTGGAGGGAGAGAGAAGAGTGATAACAAAGGAGAGGAGAGGAAGAATAATAAGTGTGGATCCCAAAAAACAGTAGGGAGGGAAGCGGTTTCCAAAAGGCAGAGGGAGCCGGATTGGAGAAGGGTTGGATTGTTGAAGATGCACAGCGGATTTGCTGAGCATCTTTCTCAATATGTTTTCCAAATTTTTTCAGTATTTTCCAATATTTTTTCAATGCTTTTAAATATATTACAATATTTTTTTCCAATGTATTTTCTCTTTTTGTTTTTTCAATATTTTTCAATATTTTTTCAGTATTTTTCAATATTTTTTCAATATATTTTCGATATTTTAAAATATCTGAAGTGGGAAACGTCACTGTCCTGGGAGTGACATCC
>VZTI01001171.1:41062-52338 GCA_013397865.1 Struthidea cinerea | reverse complement strand
CCACCACTGAGGTCTCTCCTTGCCCGTTTGGATTTTAGGGAAAAGATTGACCCTTTTAGGTATTAAACCAAATTAAAAATACCCAGGAGAGCCTCATTTTCCTGAGGAATTAACCCAAAAAGGAAGGAGCTGGGAAGGCAGGAGAGTGGCTCATCCACCAGATCCACGTCCCATTTCAAAACCATGGAATCATTAGGTTGGAAAAGCCCTCCAAGGCCGTCAAACCCGACTTTGGGACCGCGAGGACTCGGGGTCGGCAGCCGGGAGCGAGGGGGATGAGGGGAGGGATGGATGCAGGAGCAGCCCGGAGTCACGGATGGAGTTGATGGACTCCGGGAAGAACAAAGTCGTTCCCAGAGGAATTCTGGTGCTGAGCAGCCGTTTGTGGCAGGAGATCCCTGTTTCCCGACTGTCCTGCGGCCCTGCCAGCTAAACCCCATCGCCCTCCCCGAGCGTTCTTCCCTTTCCAAATGTCCTTCCCTAATGAACCAGAAACACATGGAGGTCTTTTTGCCCGAATTCCAGGTTAATTTGAAAAAGGCCGTTTCCATCAGACGTTCTGTACACAAAGGGCTCCGCGTTACAACTGCAGAAAATTCAATTGTAAACTCCCAGCCCAGGCCTTGGGGGGGAAAGAAACGAGAGAGGGGAGCCGGCCCCTCTTCCCGGCTCCACCGGGAGCTTGGCAGGGAGCAGGGAAGATTCCTTCCCTTCGACTTCCATAAACCTCAAAGGATGGCTCAGATCCTTGTCCTCATCCGTGACTCCAGCCTTGCTCAGATTCCCAGAGTTCAGTGGCTTCTTTGAGATGGATTAGGGGTTTTGCCTTTTTTTTTTCCTGCTGGTTTCAAGGAAGCTGTTCCTAAAACAAATACATAAAAAATGGGATTTGTGCCGTTTCTGGTCCTAGATCTCAATTACTGCTAATTATTGCAATAAATCTGTCTCGGTGGCTGAGACGGCAGCTGTGGCAACAAGTCCAGGTGGAGCAGCACCTTCACAGTTCCCTGAACGAGCTGGATTCTGTTTCTGTAAACCTGCAGGGATCTGTGTGGGAAGGGATGGAGAGCAGCCCTGGGAGAGGGATTTGGGATGTTGTGGATGAGGCTGGAATGGCCCAGCCCAGAACCCCCCAGCCCTGGGCTGATCCCAGCGTGGGCAGCAGGAAAGGTGGGAATTCTGCCCCGGGGCCCCCTCAGGTGAGACCCCACCTGCAGAGCTGCCCCAGCCCTGGGGCCAGCAGCAGAAGGACGTGGAGCTGCTGGAGAGAGCCCAGAGGAGGCCCCGGAGCTGCTCCAGGATTCTGGAGCCCCTCTGCTGTGGAGCCAGGCTGGGAGAGCTGGGAATGTTCCCCTGGAGAAGGGAAGGCTCCAGGGAGAGCTCCGAGCCCCTTGCAGGGCCTGAAGGGGCTCCAGGAGAGCTGGAGAGGGACTGGGGCCAAGGCCTGGAGGGACAGGAGCCAGGGAATGGCTTCCCACTGGGAAAGGGGAGCTTGGGCTGGGATCTTGGGAAGGAATTGCTGGCTGGGAGGGTGGGGAGGGGCTGGGCTGGAATTCCCAGAGCAGCCGCGGCTGCCCCTGGATCCCTGGCAGTGTCCAAGGCCAGGCTGGACACTGGGGCTTGGAGCAGCCTGGGACGGTGGGAGGTGTCCCTGCCCACAGCAGGAGTGGGACTGGAGGGGCTTTAGGGTCCCTTCCAACCCGACCCATTCCATGATTCCATGATTCCCTGATCCCATGTAATATAACATATAATGTGTAATAAGTTTATAACATAATAAAGCCCATAAACAGCATTATCTAATATTACCTATAACCATATAAAGTGCTATATAATTTTTATATATAACACAATATAATCAATCCAATTTAATCCTGTATCCAGGCTAATCCTTTCCAAAGGAAATGGAGACCCAGGCTCACATGGCCTAGGAGTTTTGCCCTGGCTTTTCCCTCTTGGCTCCTCCCAGCACTTGTGGAGTTCACTGCAATCCCACCAAGGGTGGAGGGCTCTTAAATTTCTCCCAGTTTCATGGAAATTGGAGAAGAGGGGAAGTCCAGCATTATCCCCTGGAGAGGGGCTCACGCTTCGTTGCTCACTAGAATCCAGCAAGAAGGGAGTTCCACAGATGGGATAGGGTTCAGATGGGATAAGGTTGGCCCATCCCTGGATCAGGGATTGATCACAAGATATAAATTTAGATAAAACGGTAATTGTTTAATTTGGTGTTCACTGAACAGTTCTTTATCTCAGGACTTGGTGGCTTTCAGGAGCCCCAGGACGACTCTGGAAATTACTTAACCCTTAATTCCCACGGGCTCCAATTAATTTATTTCTTAATGAAGCTGCTGATTTTCAGCATCTCTGAAATCAGGTCTGGGCTTTCTTTGCTCATCTTTTATTTCCTCCTCTTTATTTCCTGGGCTTTATTTGCTCCTCTTTATTTCCCAGAGCATTTCAGGGCTCGGCTCACCCAGGGCAGCTCCACCCCTGGGTCTGAGAGGTTCTCTGGGATGCCACAGAGGTGAATCCAGCTGGGAATCAGGCTCTGCTCCCGGGGAACAAGGACAGAACAAGGAGAAATGGCCTCAAGTTGTGCCAGGGGAGGTTTAGGTTGGAATTAGGGAAAATTTCTTCCCGGAAAGGGTGGTCAGGCATTGGAACTTCCCATGGAAGTGATGGAATCCTCATCCCTGGAAGGATTTAAAGCCCTGTGGATGTGGCAGGTGGGGACACGGAGCAGCGGTGGCCTGGGCAGTGCTGGGAATGGTTGGACTCCACGGTCTTAAGGATCCATGGACTCCATGATCTTAAGGATCTTTTCCAACCCAAACAATTCCATGTTTCTGTGATTCTGAAGCAGCTTTGCTTTTCCCTCTTGCCCATCCCATCTTTTCCCTCCTGCTTTCGGCGTCAGACCAAGCAGAGCATTAAAAACCCCTTGGATTCCCACTTCCACTGACATTCCTTCCACGTCTTCTCCATCCACGAGGATTTTCCTTCTTCCTTCGCGTTTTTCCTGAGCTCAGCATTCCCGATGATCAGTCCTCCAATCGATTCCTTAAATATTCCTTATTTCCTGGCTTTTCTGGAGGCTTTTTTGCCCATCCCAGGGCTGGGCTGGGATTTAGGTGGGCAGAGGAGCTGCTGATCCCTCGTTGGAATGCAGGGAAATGCAGGAGGTCACGGAGCCACAGCCTAAATAAGTGATGGGATGTCATGAAAAATTCCTCTTGGAGCACAAGGAGAGCTCAGCACCTGCCAGGAGCTTGCTTGGCTTTTATTTATTTTTAATTTTCCCTCTCTTTTTGAATTCCCTCTGTATTTTATTCATGTTTCTGTCTGGGCAGGCTCAGGGGTTTTTGGGGCCGTGCAGAAAACAGGGATTTTTTTTAAGGAAAAAAGAGGATCAGACACAGAGAGGGGAGGCACAAAGCCAGAAGAAAAGTGGGAGAAAGCAGGAATGAGAAATGAGGCTGGGAGAGAGCCTCGTTAGCAACAAGGAGGGATGAGCAGCAGCAGAAAACAGGAATTTCTCCATTCCGTGGAGTTTTCAGGGGTGCAGGAAGTTCCGTGCATCCATCTTCTCCTGGGTTGGAAATTTGGGATGCCCCAGCTGGATCTGCTGGAGGTGGGAAGTGGATCCCATCCTTCCTGGGATCACAGCAGAGCTCCGGGATCTCCGAAGCTCCCAGGCTCACCCCGGGGTGGGAGCAATCCTGCCCAGTGGGAATCGTGGTACCCCTGGCACTGGAAATGGAACCAATGGAACCATTGCCTCCGGGATGGATGGAATTCCGTCCCACATGGATCAGGAGCTGGGAAGGGGTTGGGGTAGAGGCGGCCAGGCAGGCTCTTCCTTCTGACTGTGAATTTGTGGGATAAGAGGCCTCTCTCCTTTGCTTTTCCAACATGCTCAGATCCCACTCCTTCCCTGTGCCTGAATTTATCGATATCCAGGTGTTGTATCCATGTATTTTGATAGGGTCACCCCAGCATCTGCTGGCTTTGATGGATCCTTCCCCTTCCTCTTCCTCTTCCCCTTCCCCTTCCCCTTTCCTTTCCCTTTCCCTTTCCCATCCCCATCCCCATTCCGTTCCGTTCCATTCCATTCCATTCCATTCCATTCCATTCCATTCCATTCCATTCCATTCCATTCCATTCCATTCCATTCCATTCCATTCCATTCCATTCCATTCCATTCCATTCCATTCCATTCCATTCCATTCCATTCCATTCCATTCCAACATTGTAAGTCTGGAATTGCTCCTGTCCTGTGGCATCACATCAGGAGGTTGGAAGGCCACCAAAATCGCCACCAAAAGTTCCTCTTCCCTGGACAATGACCCTTGGAACTGGGGTTGGGATCTCTGAGTCCCGGGAGAAGGATTTGATGAGGATTTGACATCTTAAAAACAGGGAGAGAGTGGCTTGGAATGGCAGCTGGAAAACCAGCGCCAGGCTCGTGGTTCCTTGATGGTTTTGCCCCGGATTTTGCCGTCCCCTGTCCCCGCTCCTTTCTCTGGGAGCAGCTTCTGGCTGCAGCTTTAATCCTGCTTTTTTTTATTTCCTGAAATAATTCCCTTTTTTTGTTTTTTTTTTTTTTCTTTTGTGACTAACAATGACCTCAGCTGTTTGTTTAAGGAGTTCATAACCCCTCAGAAACGTTCCAACAACCCCAAGGAAGTTTCCAAGGAACCCTTGGGTTGGGAGCCTCTGGCATCGATCGGGGCTTCTGCTTTATGTTCCTATCAAACAATAACGAAATTAGAAGGGAAGGAGAAAATAAACACGTTTGGGGTAAATAAAGACAAATTTATTTGTCTCCAACGCCGCTGTTGGAGCTCAGGGAAGGGCCAGCAGACGGCTTGGCCCGGCCGCTGCTCCTTCCTGCCAGGAAAACGTGCTGGGATAGGGGGGAATGAGGCAACAAAACCATGATGGAAACACACAGGCCTCGGTTCGGGTGGAAAATGCCCTGAAAAGGGGGTTTGGCTTAGCAAGGCTGCTTAGGCTGGGCTTAAAGCTGAGCTGGGCTTAGTTTAGGCTGAGTTCACTGAGGTCACGTGAGTTGGACAAATTCTGGAGGGGCTTTTCTGGGTTTGGAGCGTTTTTCCCATCGGTGGCCATCCCAAAAGAGGTGGGAGTTGGTGGCTCCATCCGACCTGGAACTGGGAGTTCGGTGCCCAATTCCTGGTGACAGATCCCTGATTCCAGGGAATCCAGGAGGCAGATCCCAGACTCTGGTGCCCATATCCCAGTGACAGATCCCTGACTTGGTGCCCAAATCCTGGTGGCAGATCCTTGACTCCAGCGCCTAAATCCAGGTGGCAGATCCCTGATTCCAGTGCCCAAATCCCGGTGGGAGATCCCTGACTCTGGTTCCCAAATCCAGGTGTCGGATCCCTGATTTGGTGCCCAAATCCAGGTGGCAGATCCTTGACTCTGGTTCCCAAATCCAGGTGGCAGATGAGGGTTCCGTGGATGAGTTTGGATCTGCTTCGGCAAATCCTCCTCCTCTGAAATTCCATCTACATTAAATTTCTTTGGATTTTTTCATTGCTATTATTTTTATTTCCTGTCTTTTTTTCTTTTTTTCTTCTTTTCCTAATTTTTAATTTATTTCCCCTTTTTCTCTCTTTCCCTTTTCCTTTCTTTTTTTTTTTTTTATTTGCTTCATTTTTCTTTCATTTCCTTGTGGCTTTTTTCTTTTTCTGTTTTTTCGTTTTTCATTTTCCTTTTTCCTTCTTTTTTTCCTTCCTCCTTTTCCTTCTTGCTTTTTTCCTTCCTTTTTCCTTCCTTTTTTTTCTTTTCTCTTCTTCCTTTTTCCTTCCTTTTTATTTCTTTTCTCTTCTTTCCTTTTTCTTTCTGTCCTCTTCTTCCCTTTTTCTTCCTTTTCTTTCTTTTTACCTTCTTTTTTCTTTCTCTGTTTTTTCTTTTTCCCTTGATTTTAATTTTTTCTCCCTTTCCCCCCCTTCCGTATTTACTCCAACCTCCCCAGTGCAGTTTTCTTCCATTTCAAAATTTTCTTCATTCCCCAGAATTCTGGAAAACACCTTCCTTGGAGATGCTGCTGACCTTTGGGACAGGAGGAGCATCAGATTTAGGGAACAGCTGTGGACCTTATCCTTAACGACGACTTTTTTGGGATCCATCCCATCCTTTGGGAACCCCTCCCACCCCAAACCCTCAGATTTCCAGGCCCAAAAATGTTCTTCAAGGGCATTTTTAACCCCAAAAGGGACTTTTTATTCTTCCCCAATCACCGCCCTGGGTGTCGAATTCCCCAAATCCCGGGGGCACACCACCCTCCTCCCTTTTCGCCTTTTCCCCCTGGGAATCACTTTGGAATGGGGTGAGAACTCCTCGTGCACATCCTAAACCATTTCTTCCCGGGACTTCTGCCCTGGAAGTCGCCGCAAAGGGAATTTCGCGGCCGCCGGGCCACTCCTCTCCCTCCTGCTCCAGCTCTTGGCACCCGGAGTTCCCTTTGTTTGTACCTTTCCAGGGCTGTGACAATGAGCGCGGGGCCATCCAGGGGTTACTGTGACACTCCAAGGAAAAAGCCTTGGCTTTTGTTTTCCAGAGGTTCTTGGGTAGCTTTAATCTCCAACAAATATCCATAAATCCTGCCGGGGCTCCCCGTGCCCGGGGCTGTCTGGCGGGTGCAGCCACGGGATCAAATCCTGCCCTCAGCTCCTGCTCGGCATCATTTTAATCCCAGAAATGTGTGTCCTGTAGGATTTGGGGCTTTTAATTAATTAGGAGCCGGACTTGGGTCATCCAGGAGTTTTTTCCAGGTTGCCAAAAGCGTGGCACGTTCTCCGCTGGAGTTTCTAACTCCACGCTTTCGTTCCTTGCGAATTCCAAGTTCCTGAAACAGTTTGGATCCACCAAAAAGGGAACAGGTTCAAATAAACTCGGGATTTTCTCTGGAGGAGGAGGTTCGTGGTGGGGGAGAGGGGCTGGCCATGCTCCCAGGCAGACCTGGCGTGAGTGGGAATGTTAAATCCTCCTCTTTTACCATGGAATCGTGGAATGGGTTGGGTGGGAAGGGACCTTAAAGGACCTGATTCCACCCCCTTCCTCACCATCCCTATCCCAGGGTGCTCCAAGCCCCATCCAGCCTGGTCTGGGACGCTCCCAGGGATGGGGCACTTCTTTGGGAAACCTCTTCCAGGAGCTGGGAAAGGGGCTCAGCCTGGAGAAAAGGAGGCTCAGGGGGGACCTTGTGGCTCTGCACAACTCCCTGACAGGAGGGGGCAGCCGGGGGGGTCAGGCTCTGCTCCCAGGGAACAGGGACAGGAGGAGAGGGAACGGCCTCAGGCTGGGCCAGGGGAGGGGCAGGGTGGACACTGGGGAAATTCCTTCCTGGAAAGGGCTGTCCAGGCCTGGCGCTCACCAAAGGTGGAATCCCCATCCCTGGAGGGATTTTGGAGCCATGTGGACGTGGCACCTGGGGACGTGGGGCAGCGGTGGCCTCATCACCCGCCCTTCCCAAATCCCCATCTCCTGGCATGTCCCTGGAACCATCCAAGGCGTTCTCCCCTCTTCCAAGGATTTATTTTATATTTTAGTTTATATTTGTCCCCCCGTGCCGCCCCTCCCAGGGGACGCTCTGGTGGCTTCTCCTTCACCCCGAGCACCCCAAGGACCTTCAGGCCACCTCCAGAGGGTCCTGCTGCCTCAGCCCTTGCCCCTAATGAACAATCAAGAAGTCTTTAATTAGCAAAGCCACATTTCTGGAAGCAGAAAAGGGTCATGGAGCCGCCGGACCACCCGCGGGTTCCCGCGTCCCGCAGGTGTTTGACTCCTTGGAGCAAGGAGACCCAATCCTTTTGTTTCCAATAAAAAAACCCCACGGAGAAGCAGTTCCAGAGCCGAGGCTGCCTCCTGCAAAGCCGGGCCAGGGCTCTGCCGTGCGCTTTGTGTTTACAGTGGAGCTTAAAGAAATAAGCATCGGTTACATAGGGGGGAAAAATGAGAACGCTCTCAAATTGGACCCCAGGGCAAGGCTGGCCGAGAACAATGGATCTGCTAAACAAAACCTCCGAGGGAAAGGAGGAAGTTATCAGGAAAAGCAGGGATGTATTAGTTTAGTTTCTTCAAAAAAANTATGATTTCATGACATAGCAAAAAAAGAAAAAAAAAAGAAAAAAAAAGAGGGAGGCATTCCAAGCACTTGAACTTGAGCGGATCCATTTCGCCGCCCAGACGTTCTCCCCTGGCGCGGCCGAGTGACCCCGGCCGGCGTCGGCGAGCGCGGAGCTCTCCCGTTCCCTCCGTGGCAGCTGGGACAGGAGGAGGAGGAGGAGGAGGAGGAGGAGGAGGCGGCTGCTGCTGCCTCCCGTCACGCGTCCGTCCTGGAAAAGAGACGGGAGGACGGCGCTGGGATGCGGCGCTCGGTGGGAAGAGGGCAGCCAGAGTTTAGGAGGCCACGGCCTGCGGATGGTTTCCTGCTGGGCGAAGGGACCCACGGGCTCCCGGAGCGCCGTGTCCCACGGCGTTTTTGCCTTTTCCTGGTGTTTTTGGGCGGAAAGTGGTGCGAGCCCTCCACGGGTCGTTCCGCGGTTGCTCCTGTGGGATTTGCCACGGGTTCCGTACACAGCTCATGGCAGGGAACAGCGCAGGAGCTGCTTCACCTCCCTCTCATTCCCAGCTTTTCCATGTCCAGCCCGTGCTGGTGAGCGCTTCCCAACGTTCCCGTCGCTTCCCAGTGCTTCCATCACTCCCCAGCCCAAGGAGGGCGGGAGGAAGCGCCGCTAATCCTCATTAAATGTATAAATTTATGGCCCCGTGGTGCTGCAATGTTTAATCAGGGCTCCGTGACTGTGCCGTGCTCCGGGTACAAGTTCAGTGCAAGGTGAATCTTGGCTGAGATAATCTGGAAGTTCAGCCGGAGGTGAAGGCAGCGGCGGCTCCTCACAGCCCGCCCGGGGTGAGCAAGAGGTCACCTCCTTTTTTTTTTTTTTTTTTTTCCTTTTTTTTTTTTTTTTTTTTCCCTTTTTTTTTTTTAGCCCCTTTTATAACGTGTAAACACGAGAAAAATGCAACTTTGCAGAGGATTTGGCATCAGCTGAGCAGCAACAGGAAAGAGAAGCGTGGAGTGCTTGGCCCCGTGGGGCTCAGGGAGGTGATGCCGGTGTTTTTTGGGATATCGAGAGAGGTTTGGTTCCAATATCACAAATCTCACGGGGTTTTGTCACCACGGAAAGAAGGAACCCTCAGGATTTCTCGGCTCACCCGTCCCTGCTCCCCGCTGCTGGTGGGATCCCCCGAAGGGAAAATGCCCCTCACTGCGGGGTCTGGGTGTCCCAGCCCGGTGCCGGTGGCACTCACTGGGCTCTGCCTGTCCCAGAACGTGCCTCGGTGTCACCTGCTCCCTGCAGGCGCCTGGGTTTGCTGCTGACGGGCAGCACTGACCCCTCCCGGCCCCAAAGCTCTCCGGCTGCTCCGTCGATGAGTTGGGAATGCTTCCTCCTGGAAAAGTGGCATTAGAGTGATTTTTTTTTTTTTTTCCCTTTCTGGGATGATTTTTTTCCCAGTTGGGACGATGCTGGAGGTGGTTGCCCATAGGTTTATTTGGACAACTTCAGATTTCTTCTCTCTGAACTCCCTTTCCTGTGTTCAGGGGTTTTGTGCTTTCTTTGTGCTCGTGGTTGCTCTTCCCTGACTAAAGGATCCTCTGCTGCTGAAATATTGGGATTTTCCACGTTGTTTCCTAATGTTTTCTTTGGCGCCACTGATTTGGACGTGTGGGTCAGGCAGGGAAACCCAGGAGGCCGTGGACACCTGGAATGCAGCACTGGAAAAGGAATTCTGTATGATGGGGCACCCGAGCATGGAGCCATCATTGCTCAACCACGGAGCTTTCCCAAAATCCACCTCCTCCTCCCCGAAACACCTTCAAAAACGCCTCCAAGGATAATTATCTACACCCTGAGCGCTTTCCAAGCATCACATTCCGAATTTCTCCCCTGTGGCGTTGGATGCTGATCCCGGAGGGTTTATCCAGATCCATCCTCGCTGGGTGCAGCTCCACCAGAACCCGATCCGGGGGATGCTGCTGCAGGAGACATCTTTGCCTTGGGAATGAATCCCTCTTTGTGGCGGTTCAATGGAAAAGCCAAGTGTTATTCAGTAGTGGAATTCCCTGCGGAACGCTCTTCCGAGGCGCTTTCATTCCTCCTGGCTCCCGCCCAGTATTGTCCCCGTGTGTCGTCGGAGGGTCCGGAGGGTGGAAATCCGCCCGTCTCCGGGCCCAGCCTTCCCTGCAAACTTGTGAACCTGCCCGGAGAATGGGATGAGTCCAAGGGATTATTTTTAGGAGTGCAAATTGGCCACTAAATCCAGCCGCTCCGCTTCCTTTTGTTCCCGTGGCCATTCATAAAGTCCTCCTGTCTGGGTGTTGTCGCTGGGAACGACTGATTCGACCCCAAAACGTTGAAATCCCAGGGGTTTTGCACCAAGTCGTTTTCAGGCCTTATTTTTTTTTTTTTTTTTTTCCAAGGGCTGCGCCATGGTGAGAGAAACTCGGGATTTCCCTAGAATTTAGCGGAGCTTTCCCTGCGGGCAAAGATCCAGGGGGTGACTAAAGCCAGGCCGTGAGCGCGGCTTGGGGGGACTTTCCAGAGCTGTCACCCCACACGTGGTGATGCTGATCCTCAGCGTCCCCACTGGACAGCCCTTTCCAGGAAGGAATTTCCCCAGTATCCAGCCTTGCAGAACTCGAGGCTGTTTCATCTCATCCTGCCCCTGTTCCCTGGGATAAGATCCCAAGTTCCCCCCGGCTGCCCCCTCCTGTCAGGGAGTTGTGCAGAGCCACAAGGTCCCCCCTGAGCCTCCTTTTCTCCCGGCTCCCTCAGCTGCTCCTGGTGGTCAGAAACACAAATTTTCTGAGGTAAAATCCTGCAAAGGTTTTAACGAGACCCTTGGAAGAAATTCCTTCGGGAAGAGGAGAAAAGTCAACGCCGTGTAATTCCAGCGTGGCTTCAAAGCAGGTGGAAAGCCAGGGGTGGAAAGCCAGAGGTTTTCCTCCTAATAAACAATGAATGTTTGCAGCTGGAAAACCGGGAGATCTCTCTGTGCAAAAAGCTTTGTGGAGCCCTTTCTCTGGAAATCTGGGCTATCAGGAGTACAAGAACCTATAAACAGGCAATAATGTGAAGCTGAAAATAATCCAGACTGGACAGATTTGGGTTTTGTTGGTCTCAAACCTCTCTCCATTACAAACTATCCTGGCTGCCATAAATCCTTCCAGATTCCTCTCCTGGATT
>VZTI01001171.1:27578-40990 GCA_013397865.1 Struthidea cinerea | reverse complement strand
TTCCAAATTCCTTTCTTGGGTTTTTTTTTTTTTTTTTCCAGGAACTGTTTGACTTTTGCAGATATAAAGAGAAAAAAAAAAAAATTTAATTGCTGCTTTTAACTTGCAAGATCAACCCAGTTAAATGTGAGGTGAGGAGCTTGGAATCGGTTGTCCTGTCTCCCGGAGGACATCCCTGGGTGGGACATCCCAGGAGACTTGGAAGTGTCACTTGGGGTTGTTGCGTCTCACAGAGAGGTCCAAGCAGGACTCTTGGATCTGTAGTTATTCCCAGAAATCCAGGTCTGGGGAGCACCTAAATTAAGATTTACCTTCCCTGTGCTCCGTGTGTGGATCCCATTCCTTGTCCATCACCAGTTCCCTGCAGGTGCTCTCCAACCCCTCACCCCAAGGACACCCAATTCCCAGAGCAAATCCTCCTTTCCGGTGAAACCAGTGACAAATCCGCTCCTGTTTTCACTTAGGCCGCGATTTCCCCCTCCGTGCCTTTCACAATCAAACAGCAAACATCATGTTCCAATTCCCGGTGCCTTTTCTCGTTGGGAACGCTATTGTCCAAACCCCACGTCTTCCCAGGGGTCGGAATATTTCTTTCTCTTTCGGTATTCCTTTCCCACGAGGCGTAATTGAAACCTCCCCAGAATAAATTATTTGGGCTGCGCTTGTCCGTGGCTGCTGCTGTTGGAAGCTCCTTGGGTTTTTGTAATCCATAACAGTTCCCTGCCGGCGGGTGGAAGGGGCTGCTCCACCAGTGGTGGGATGGGTTACGGGCATGGACAAACTGGGAATTGCCACTGGTTTTTCCATAGTTTTGTGTCTTCTGTGGAAGTCCCCAGCAGGACCGGGTCTCCCGTGGCTGTTTTCTGTCCCACTGGAGCATCTCGTCCAGTCCTCCAGGTGGACAGTGGTGGGACGCGAGTGCAGCCTCTCGTCGTCACCTTTCCTGAGGAGCTGTGGTGTTCAGACAGGGAAAGGAGCTGTTTAAAGGAAATTTCTCCCAAGGTTTAGAAGTCCAAGGCGGGATCTTGTACAAATTGAAGCAGGGCCGGTTTGTGGAAGGTGTTGGGTCGAAGGTTGTTCGTTCCAGGTAGCAAAAACACTGGGAGGAGGAACATCAGACTGCGGTTGTGAGGACGAGGAGGGATAATGGAGCTTTTGAGAGCTGTTTTCACCTTGGTTCTGAAAACATTCCCTCCTTCTCCCCCGGAAAACGCGAGCGGGCACTCAGGGACGTGACCCAGCTCATGGGCATGGCCCTCAGCAGGGTTCAGGGCAGCTTCCAGCTGGGAAAGCACCAAACTGACTGAATTCATGCTTTTTCTCGCCCTGGGGACATAAAACTCATCACAAACACTTGGCCATAACCACGTGGCATCGCCGTCCCTGCCGTGGGGATCTGAGTGTCCCCAGAATCCCACCGCAAGGAGGACCTCGCCCCGCCTCGCCCCGGCTGGGCGTGCTTGGAGAAACAAGGACTGAAATTGTGCTAAACGTCCTCAGGGACACAAGAATTCCCTAATTTAGGCTTTTGTTGAAGGAAGGGTTTAGTTCTTTATGGAATGTTTCCCACCAACCCTGGCTCCATCTCACCTGCTGGGATGGTACCGGCAGAGGAAAGTCCTCTCCAATCCATCTTGGTGGAATCCAAATCCATCCAGTCCCACCAGATCCATCTTGGTGCTCCGCCTTGTCCCTGGGAGGAAATCTGATGGTGGATCAGAGGGAAGGGTGGATTTTTCTGGGATGGAATCGCAGAACCTCCCTGGTTAGAAGGGACCTTGAGGGCTCGTCTGGTCCAACCTGGTGTGGGGAAGGAATGGATGGAAGGAACCCTGTCCCGTTCATCCTGGAAACCTCCAGCAATGGGGTCCCCACTACATCCACAGGGAAGTTGTCCCAGTGGAAGATGGGTCTCACTCCAAGGAATTTCTTTCTTGTGTGGAGATCGAACCTTTCCTGTGGCACCTCGGAGCCTTTGCTCCTTGTCTTCTCCACGTGGCTCCTTGAGAAGAGAGATCTTCCTCCTCCTCCTCCTCCTTCTCCTGGTGGCCACCCCTGAAGGGCTGGAAAACCACGATGAGGGGATGTCTCTTACTCAACCGAATCCCTTCCCTCTTCCTGGGAAAAATTGGTGTATTCCCATGGGAATTTCCTGCGGGTCCGGAGCTTTTGGTGCAATTCCCTGTTGGGGGATGCTGGGTCACATGGGGCGGTCACAGCCCCATCCCTGGAAGTGTCCAAGGCCAGGTTGGATGGGGCTTGGAGCACCCTGCGATAGTGGGAGGTGTCCCTGCCCATGGGCTTGGATCTGGGTGGGCTTTAAGGTCCCTTCCCACCCAAACCATTCCACGATTCCATGGCTATGACACAGGCGCGAGCGTGCAAACGCCGGTGGTGGCTTTGATCTGGTTCCAGGAGCTCTGGCAGGGCTCGCGAACTGTGTTTGGAATCGGTTTGGATTCACATTCCAGTGCTCCTGGCTCGGCTGGGAGGATTTGATCCCGATTCAGCGCTGTCGTCAGACAGAACAAACTGTCCCTGCTCTCCTTCGCATCTGGAGGGGGATGCGGAGTCAAACCATGGCCCGGTTTCCTCCTGCAGGGACCTTCCAGCCGTCCTCTCCCTGTAGTTGAGGTGAGGGGCATAAAAATTTGTCTGCTTGGATAAAAAGGGCACTTTTGAAGAGTTTGAGGTGGTGACATTGCAAGGGGGGTGAAAAGGAAGTGGTTTTGAGGTAGAACTGGTGGTTGGACTTGATGGTGTGAAAGGTCTTTTCCAGTTTAAATGATTCCATGGAATGCGGGGAAAGTTCTTCCTAGGGGAGCCTGGGACGGGGCTGGGAACTGGCTCCCAGTTTAATTCTTTCATTCCAGCGTTTTCTTCCCTTGAATTCCACATTTCAATTTGAATACAAGCTCCTATAAGCGTATATACAGGATTTTAATTTCTTTTTAGCGCCTTTCTTTCGGCATTTGATTCAAACCATCCTCCACTTCCCCGTTTTTATCAAGCTCCATCTGCACCTCTCCCTGCTCCTGCTCAAGGTGTTCCTGGAACTCCGGGAAGCTGCAGGTCCCCAGCCCTGAGCACGTCTGCTGCTTCCTGATCTTATCCCACTCCCGCATCATCATGGTGAAAGCTCCTCTTTATTTTTCCCTCCTCTCCTTTCCCTTTCCATCCGCTCCTTTCCCTTTCCCTCCTCTCCTTTCCCTTTCCATCCTCTCCTTTCCCTTTCCCTCCTCTCCTTTTCCTCCCCCCCCCCACCCCACAGTGGATGTGCTGTCGAGTTTGATTTATGGCCTTGAAAGGGAGACTCCAGTTTAAAGAATTAATGGTATTTGCATATTTGATTTGGAAACTCCCCCGGCAGACCCGCGGCAGCCCCGCGCCGCCGGCTTTTTCCTTTCCCTTTCTTTTCTTTCCCCCTCGGCCCGTTCAGATTTAGCGGCAGAGGTGAAAAGTTGAAGCAGTAAAACCAATAAAACCACATTTATGTGACAGATAAATCGTCTGGAGGCAGCTCTCCCTGAGCCTTCGGGCTTCCTCCTGCAGGACCTCTCCCCTCCGGAGCGCGACCCGCGGCCGGGCCGGGAGCACCGGCAGCCGGGGCCAAAGGTGCCGGCCCCGGCCGTCCTCGGACCTGCCGAGCCAAAAAAGATGGATGTGGGCAAACAGTTGGAAAATACACAGCCCATCCGTCACTGTCGGGAGCCACCCGGGGGGAGTCTGGCTCTGGGAGAGCTCCGGGAAGATCCAGGCTGAGGTGGGAGCGTTGGGAGTCGTGGAATCAGTGAGGTTGGGAAAGCGCTCAGAGATGGAGTCCAGCCTTTCTTCAGCTCTGCCAGGGCCACCGCTGCCCTATGTCCCCAAGAGCCACATCCACACAGCTTTTAAATCCTTCCAGGCATGGGGACTCCATCAGGCTGGACAGCCCTTTCCATGGAGGAATTTCCCCAATATCCACCCTGCCCCTCCCCTGGCCCAGCCTGAGGCCGCTCCCTCTCCTCCTGTCCCTGTTCCCTGGGAGCAGAGCCCGACCCCCCCCGGCTGCCCCCTCCTGTCAGGGAGTTGTGCAGAGCCACAAGGTCCCCCCTGAGCCTCCTTTTCTCCAGGCTGAGCCCCTTTCCCAGCTCCCTCAGGAATTCTCCAGCCCCTTCCCAGCCCCGTCCCCTTCCCTGGACTCGCTCCAGCCCCTCCAGGGCTCTCTTGTTGGGAGAGGCCCAAAACTGCCCCAGGATTTGAGGTGTGGCCTCAGCAGTGCCAGTGCAGACGGGCACTGCCCTGGTCCAGCTGCCACCTCGGAGCTGGGACAGCCCAGGTGCCCTTGGCTTTCTTGGCCACCTGGGCAACACCTGGGCTTGTGTAGAGCCGCTGCCGATGGTTCCAGGTCACTGGAGTTTCTCTGGCAGTGGGAAGCCATTCCCTGGGTCCTGTCCCTCCAGGCCTTGGCCCCAGTCCCTCTCCAGCTCTCCTGGAGCCCCTTCAGGCCCTGCAAGGGGCTCGGAGCTCTCCCTGGAGCCTTCCCTTCTCCAGGGGAACATTCCCAGCTCTCCCAGCCTGGCTCCACAGCAGAGGGGCTCCAGCCCCGCAGCAGCTCCGTGTCCCTCTGAGCTCCTGCACTGCTCCCGAGCCTCTGCCAGAACAACTCCCAACATTTTAATTTCATCTTCCCCAAACTCCTTCCTAATCCTGGCTGTTTCATATCCTTTCTTCCTCCATCCCTTTCCTCCTGGCTCTTTCTTCCCCCTCCCCACGAACGGCTACCTGGCCCCGGGATGCTCCGGCCGCACACTTTCCGCGGCAAGAACTCGTTCGGCTTTGTTTGGGATTTGCCCGAGGCACGTTCAGCCTCCCGGGGCCACCAGCAAGAGGCCTTTGGTGCGTTGTGGGGGTTCCCTTTGAGCCTGTACAACCATGCAACTCCTCCCAGCAGCCGCCAAACCCCGCGGAAGCGTTTTGGCCCCGGCGCTCGGCCTGAAAAGCGCCTGTGAAATCACATTTAAGGTTGTCTCTCTCGAAGGTGCCCCTTGGAAAAACCTCCCGCCAATGATGTTCAGCTCGGGTTTGTAGCTCAACACAAAGGCCCCGCCGGACAAAGCCGAGCGGGACCCGGGCTGGAAAAGCCCTCTTAGGTCCCGGCTAATCCGTCCCCCCCGCCAGCCCGGGGGATTGTTCCCGACAGCTTGTTTTCCTTGCCCTGACCTACATAGTCAAAAAGAATCTTGTTGCACATTTTTGTTTTGTATCTGGAGGTCTCGGAGGAGCTAAATCCCCTTCTTGGCGGGGCAGGATGCGTTGTTAAACAGCGCCGGGGCCTCCAGGAAAACCATGGAGACGCGGGGACAATGAGGCCTCTATGGGCGCCGCTTGGCCGCCGGACGTGCCCCGGCCTCTCCCGGCTCCGGTGGTGGGCGCCGGGACGCGCCGAGCGGGCGATGAAGACGTCCACGCGCTTGGCAGCCTGTCCCCAAATAGAGTGGTCACAGCAGCGCTCCAAGACGGGATCTTTGGGAGGGGGGAAAGGCAGGAGCTCTTAATTAACCTGCTGTGGATGGCGCGGAGGTGGAGGCAGCATCCCGGGAATCCTGGGCCGTGCCCCTGTGGGTGGGTGGAGAAGCCGAGCTCTCGTTGAGGTGAGGAGATCCACATGTGGGGAAGGCATGAGAGCACCAGGTTTTTAAGGAAAATAAGGGTGGGAATGGTGTGGGAAGAGGGCATTTGAGGAACTTGGAGTGGAGAAGCCGAGTTCTCGTTGCGGTGAGGAGATCCACATGTGGGGAAGGCATGAGAGCACCAGGTTTTTAAGGAAAATAAGGGTGGGAATGGTGTGGGAAGAGGGCATTTGAGGAACTTGGAGTGGAGAAGCCGAGTTCTCGTTGCGGTGAGGAGATCCACATGTGGGGAAGGCATGAGAGCACCAGGTTTTTAAGGAAAATAAGGGTGGGAATGGTGTGGGAAGAGGGCATTTGAGGAACTTGGAGTGGAGAAGCCGAGTTCTCGTTGAGGTGAGGAGATCCACATGTGGGGAAGGCATGGGAGCTCCTGGTTTTTAAGGAAAATAAGGGCGGGAGCGGCGTGGGAAGAGGGCATTTGGGGAACTTGGAGAGGAGAAGCCAAGTCCTTGTTGGGGTGAGCAGATCCACACGTGGGGAGGGCATGGGAGCCCCTGGTTTTTAAGGAAAATAAGGGTGGGAATGGTGTGGGAGAGGGCATTTAGGGAACTTGGAGAGGAGAAGCCAAGTCCTTGTTGGGGTGAGCAGATCCACACGTGGGTAGGGCATGGCAGCTCCTGTTCTCTAGGGAAACTGAGGGTGGGAGTGGTGTGGGAAGAGGGCATTTAGGGAACCTGGACTGTCGTTTGCCTGTCCCTCGCCCGGCTGGGAGGAGCGGGGTCATTTGTGGAGATGAAGGGCCGCAGGTGGGAATTTTGGCGGTCTGGAGCAGGGACTGTCACGGATGGCTGCGTTAATCCCTTTCCTTCCCCTGCTGCCAAGGCCTGGTGGTTTCTCTTACCAGTGTCTGGAAAGCACCTGGGACTCCCGGGCTCCGGGAGCTGCACTCACCCAGAATAACCCCCGGAGCTCCTCGGGGAGCTGTGGGTGCTGGAGACGCTTCCAAAGCACTCGGAGGGTGTTGGGTTGGACCAAGGGCGATGAGGAATCCGTGGGGAATGGTTAGAACGGCGCCGGGGGTTGTTTGGGGACAGAAGAAGTTCGTGGTGACTTTGACCCCAAAAGTTTCCTCCTGCCGTAGCTGAGAGTGTCGGGGCACTGGGCTTGTTTGTCCCCCACGTCCTCGAGGTGTCTCAGACCTCAAATCCCCCTCAGATCCCCAAAAACAGGGATCACAGAGCAGGAATGCTCAATGGCTAAATGAATATTTAGCGTTAATTAGCGCTAAATATTCCTAAATTAATAATGAAGTATTATCAAGTTAAGGATTAAGTGTTAACAGAATAATACTAAACAAATTGATAAAGCCTGCAAACCGTTTTTTATGGATAACACCACCTGCCCGGGACCTCTGTCAGCCTCCGGGGAAACACCTGCTCCCTTTTCCGGCTTTTTCAAATCCCGTTTGTTTTTCCTTTCCAGCTCTTGGATCTGTTCATCCAGTGGGATTGGTCGACGTATTTGGCCGACTATGGACAGCCCACGTGCAAGTACCTTCGTGTGAACCCCACCACAGCCCTCATCCTGCTGGAAAAGTGAGTGCGGCTCCCGAATCCCGGGATAATTTTCACGCCCATCTTGCTTTAGGAGCTCATTCCATCCTCGTGAGCGAAGATTTCAGCCCTGGGTGGACAGAGGGAGCTCAAATAGGAAAATCCCATTTTATCCCATTGACCCGAGTCCCAGATTATCCAAATCCAATGGCTTGGCTGCGGGTCCGTCTTTTTATTGGCTCTGAAGCGGCGTTTTCCTTGTCCTACCAGGAAATTTCACTGTAAAGATGCATCTCCAGCTCCAAAATCCTTTAAAATGTGCTGGGCAGGAGTGGCTATCCCGACTTTTTCAGTGTTCAGGAGGCATTTGGGCAATGCCATGAACAACTTCTGGTTGCAAAGTGGTCGGGCAGTTGGGCCACGTTGTTGTAGGTCCCCTTCCGCCTGAGAATATTCTGTTTTATTCCATTCTGTTTCTATATTTCTATTAATTTTTATTTCTACATTTCTATTTTTATTTCTATTTCTAAATTTTAATTTTTTTTATATATTTCTGTATTTCGACTTCTATTTATTTCTATTTTTACTTCTGTTGCTGTATTTTTATTTCCGTTTATTTCTATAGTTCTACTTCTATTTATTTCTATTTTTATTTCTATTGCTGTATTTTTATTTCTATTGCTGTATTTTTATTTCTATTGCTGTATTTTTATTTATTTCTATTTTTATTTAGTTCTATTTCTGTATTTTTATTTCTATTTATTTCTATTCAAATTTCTATATTTCTATTTATTTCTATTTAATTTCCATATTTCTATTTCTATTTATTTCTATTTCTACATTTTTATTTCTATTTATTTCTATATCTTTCGGTATTTTTACTTCTATTTCTACTCTTGTTTACTTCCGCTCCTGTTTCTCCCACCTCCCTCCCGCGGGAGGCACCGAGATTCCCAAGTCCCAAACCCCGCGGGGTCGGGGAGGTGTCTCTGGGTGCCCTCAGCAAGGACGAGCTCCCCGCTGGGGCTGAATCCATCCTTTGAGGGCCGTAGTTCATATGCTCTGCACAGCTCCATCCCAAATCCTGGAGCCGTGCCGGGAACAGCGCCCGGACGCGCTGGACGAGCGCCGCGGGGCTCTGCGGGGGCTCCGGGGTCCCTCCCGGGGGTTGTGCCAGTCCTCCGGGCCAGCAGCGAGGAGGGGACGCTCCGGGAGAAAGTGGGATTTGCTTTGGCTGCCACCCCCGCGGCGTGCGGGAGGGAAGCGCCGCCCGGCCGGCCCGCGGTGGGTCTCCCAGATGATCTCCCCGGGTAGAGCTCCAAGCTGCCTTGGGAAGGATCCACTCTGCTCCTGCCCCTTCGCTCCCAGCAGACCTCCCAGGTCGCTTTCCAGCTGGCGGGACTGGGAATGAACCAAAAAACTGGGGATTTATCGTCTTCCAAGCAGCTCCTGCAGTGCCGAGTCCTGCGTGGAGGAGTGGGCGGGAGGGAATCCTCATGGAATCGTGGAATGGTTTGGGTGGGAAGGGACCTTAAAGCCCATCCAGTTCCATGGGCAGGGACACCTCCCGCTGTCCCAGGGTGCTCCAAGCCCCAGCCTGGCCTTGGACACTTCCAGGGATCCGGGGGCGTTGAATGTTCCTCTGGAAGTGTGGCCCCAACTCTGAACTCGTCACCTCCTCCTCGAGGAGAGAGACCCCAAGCCCAACTCAAAGTGCTCCTCATGGTCTGATTCCGTGGTGAATCCAACCAAACCCACCTGCATCCCAGGAAGTGCCCAAGGCCAGGCTGGACAGGGCTTGGAGCAACCTGGGACAGTGGAAAGTGTCCCTGGCAGGGGGTGGCCCTGGGTGGGCTTCAAAGGTCCCTTCCAACCCGAATTATTCTCGGAATCTCTGGTTCTGTGAGTGACCTCGGGGTGTTTGGGAGCTTCGGGGTTGGTGCAGAGAGGGCCAGGTGGTCACCTGGTGTCATCCGTGCTCCGGGGAGCGTCCAGCTCCTCTCCAGCAGGGGAGCAGAAGGGATGTCACAGCACCTCGGGACATCCGGAGCGCACCAGTGAGGGGCACGGGGACCAAACTCGGTGTAAAGCGGTTTTACACCTCGTGGCCTTGTTTTTATGCTGGGATTTTACGGGTTGTGTCATCCCTGGGTGATTCATGGCCATGGGTGAGGGATAGATGTGGAAAGGCTGGGGGATGGTTGGATTTGGTGAGCTTGGAGGGCTTTTCCGACTGGAATAGTTCCGTGACCCACAGTGCGTTCGTGACCAGATGTCCAAGATAAAAAATTGAGAGGTTTATTCAGAGCTATCAGGAAAATGATAAAGAAAAAAATCGAAACTCATCAAAAATCTGGGATCTTGGCCATGCAGCAGCTGGAAGAGGCAGGGAATTGAGGCAGGCAGTGAGCTGGGATCCGTGGCGGAGGCTGGGAGGGCGGCGGGACAGCAGGAGAGCAGCTCCACACTCGGTGGTGGTGTTAGAACGTCAGCAGACCCCAGCCTGGCTCATCTCATAAAGTCATAAAATCATGGAATGGTTTGGGTGGGAAGGAACCTTAGGGATCATCCCATTCCACCCCTTCCATGGGCAGGGACACCTCCCACTATCCCAGCCATGTGGATCCAAGCCCCCATGTCCAGCCTGGCCTTGGACACTGCCAGGGATCCAGGGGCAGCCACAGCTGCTCTGGGAATTCCAGCCCAGCCCCTCCCCACCCTCCCAGCCAGCAATTCCTTCCCAAGATCCCAGCCCAAGCTCCCCTTTCCCAGTGGGAAGCCATTCCCTGTGTCCTGTCCCTCCAAGCCGGTGTGAGAAGGAATCTTCAGGACAGATCTCCACGGATTCCTGGAGGCGATCCCTGGGCTGGCACTGGCACGCCCCACATCCCCGTGGCTCCATCCGCGCGCTCCGGAGGCTCTGCCCTCATCCCGCTCGGCCTCCAGCCCCTCTGAGGGGTCTCTGTCCACCACCCACGAGCTCTCCCGAGGCTCCTCGCTCCAGGCGCATCCGCTGCCTCCAGCGCTCCCATCCCGCCGGGAATTCCGCCGGGGCCGCTTCAGCCTGTAACCTGTTCTCCTCCTTATCTCTCTCCCTTATCACCCCTCTCTCCCAGGATATCCCGGGTGTAAGTATGTGCTCGCTCGGGCTTTCACCCTCACCTCGCAGGGCCTCGATTGTCTGGTTTCAATGGAGCCCTAAGCGCTGGAAAGGCAAAGTGCCTCTGGAGCGGGGCCCTGCGGAACCCGATCCTCCCAAATGCACTAATTAGAGCTAAAAGAGGAGCTTTTACCCCGCTGCTTTTTTCCCCTCCCGGATTAATTGAGACAAAGCTCGGCTCTCTCCGAGGTGGTGTTTGTTGACAGGGGTGGGGACAGTGCCCGAGCTCTCCTTTCCCTTCCTTTCACTCCTAATGCTGGGACCGGCTTCCAAGCCCTCGGTTATCCCGAGGCTCCGCTCGGAGAAAGGAGACCGGGGAGCTGCACAGCCCGGCCCAAACCCTGCAGGATTTTCTGTCCTGCAGCTGAATTCAGTGATGATATTTAATGGCTTCCACCTTCGCGTGGTGTCTGGAGATTCCAGATGCTCCCAGACTTTACCAGATCCACCTCCGTGGGTTTGTTAATGGTGCTCCCAGTTATCCCAAGGCTCCGCTCGGAGAAATAAAACTGGGGAGCTGCGCAGCCCAACCCAAATCCTGCAGGGTTTTGAGTCCTGTAGGCAACTTGATTAATTAATAATATTTAATAGCTCAGTGCTTGCACCTTCATGTGGTGTCTGGAGATTCCAGCAGCTCCCGTCCTTCCCGGACTTTACCTCCGTGGGTTTGTTAATGGTGCTCCCAGTTATCCCAAGGCTCTGCTCAGGGAAAAAACCCCATGGATCTGCACAGCCCAACCCAAATCCTGCAGGATTTTGTGTCCTGTATCTTAATTAATTAATAACATTTAATAGCTCAGTGCTTGCACCTTCATGTGGTGTCTGGAGATTCCAGCAGCTCCCGTCCTTCCCAGATTTACCAGGTCCACCTCTGTGGGTTTGTTAACGGTGTTCCCAGTTATCCCAAGGCTCCGCTCAGGGAAAAAAAACCCATGGATCTGCACAGCCCAGCCCGAATCCTGCAGGATTTTGTGTCCTGTGAGCAACTTAATTAATGAATAATAATTAACAGCCGAGTGCTCGCACCTTCATGTGGTGTCTGGAGATTCCAGCAGCTCCCAGATGCTCCCAGACTTCACCAGGTCCACCCCTGTGGGTTCGTTGTGGGCTCAGGGCTCCAGCTGCAATCCCTTTCCATCCCGATCCGGAGGTTTATCCATCCAACTCCTCCCCAGTCATCCAAACGCATCCCAAGGTTTCCTTGCACGGAATGTGCGTTGCTCCCAAAACATTCCATGGACCCGAGCAGGTCCCACGGGATGGGAGATGGAGAAGCTCTTAGGGCAGGGGGTGTCCTGCTCTGAATTCCCGGTGTGTGGAAGGGCTGGAGAGGGACGGGAAGAGCGTTCCAAAGGTGACTTCCAGCACCTCTGATGTCCCTCTGGAACCTGGGAGAGCTCCCAGCTCTCCTGGGGAAGGGCTTGGAGATCTCCTGGAGCTGTTTGGAGCTATGGAAGTGGCCGAGGGGAGGATCATTATCCCAAAATCCATGATAACAGGACCTGGGCGACTCCAAACTCCACTTCCCGTTGGCACAATCGCTCCCTGGTTCTCCTGGAGGAGCAGCTGCCAACCTGCTCCGGCTGAAAAATAGGGAAAACCGAAAAAATCCCAATTTTGATGACTGGAAGTGCTCCAAGCTCTCCTGTTCCCGTTGGGAGAGCAGCTCCATCGTGCTCCCGAGTCTCTGGGCACTGGTAACTCCAGTAAATTCCCCTTTGGGATAAAGTTCCTGGATTCCAGTTCCGAGCTGGGTGTTTTTGGGAACATTTCCGATTCCCCACGGCTCGTTCTAGGAGGATTGGAGCCTGGAAAACCTCGGAATGTTTTTTTGGGTTCAATGAGTTTGGAGAGGTTCGGGTTGTCCAGAGCCTCGGGATGATCCAGTGCCAGCTTCCCAGGGATTATCAGCCCTCTGTCCCCGTCACTTCAACGCCTCGTTCAGGTCCCCAAGGCCAAAAACTGGGATTATGGGATGCGTCCAAAGCCCTCAGCCTCTGCCAGATCTGATTTACCCAGAAAGTCATTTACAAATTGGGATAATTTGGAAGAGCTGAGCCTCTGCAGGTTGGATTTTGGGAGTCTGTGCCTTCAGGAGCTGCGGGAAGGTTGATCCTGGTGGGATTTTTTTTCCCTTCCCAGCGCCCTTGGAGCGTGTCCCAAGCCCTCTTCCCCCCGAAATATGGATCTGGGAATGCAGGAGTGCATGAACACCCCCCCCCCACACACCCCGGCTTTGCATGTGGGGTCCCCTCCCACCTCCCGCTCTGCTGGGCTCTGGATTTATGGAGACCTCCTGGAGACGCTGCGCTCCTTCCAAACAGCTGGGTTCCTTCCTGGGATAGAAATTATTCCGCGTTCTATTTAATATGAATTATATTTATTTATATAATTTATATATTGTGTTCATTGGGAAAAATGGGATGGCGGACGGTGTCCCTGCCCGCGGCAGGGGGTTGGAAATGGATGGGATTTAAGGTCCCTTCCAACCCAAACATTCCGAGGTTCCCTGGAATATTTTACAACGTTTTACGTTCACAACTCCAGACCTTCCCAGCCCCTCCCAAAGCTGCGTCTCGTGCACGCGAGGCACCGTTTTAAATAAAAACCCTTAATTCTATGGGTTCCGTGCTAGTTTTTAAATTTCCTCCTCGAATTCCATCACCGCTGCAGAGGGTGACATGGAGACGGAGAAATCCCCGTTTGGAAGGGGGAGGATTTAGGATTTCCTGCATTTGGGAATTAGGGAGAGACCCCAAAGTGGCGTCGATTGGGATCGGAGGGGTTTAAAGCCTGAAAAATGCCCCAAAAATTGGTGTAGAGCCGTGAAATTCCATGTCCTCCTCTCTGGGCACTGGACATTCCCAATCCCTGTTCCGTACCCTGTTTGTGCTCCGTGCAGGATGCAGGACACCAGCAGGAAAAACAAAGTTTTCACTCAGTTCTGGAAAAACGAGCAGGAATTAGAATTAGGGAGAGACCCCAAAGTGGCGTCAATTGGGATGGGAGGGCTTTAAAGCTTTCAAAAATGCCCCAAAATTTGGTGTAGAGCCGTGAAATTCCACATCCTCCTCTCTGGGCGCTGGA
>VZTI01001171.1:0-27545 GCA_013397865.1 Struthidea cinerea | reverse complement strand
GGAAAAACGAGCAGGAATTAGAATTAGGGAGAGACCCCAAAGTGGCGTCGGTTGGGATAGGAGGGGTTTAAAGCCTGAAAAATGCTCCAAAATTTGGTGTAGAGCCGTGAAATTCCACGTCCTCCTCTCTGAGCACTGGACATTCCCAATCCCTGTTCCGTAACCTGTCTGTGCTCCGTGCAGGATGCGGGACACCAGCAGGAAAAACAGCGTTTTCGCCCAGTTCCGGAAAAACGAGCGGGACAAGCAGAAGTTGATCGACACCGTGGCCAAGCAGCTGCGCGGCCTCATCAACAGCCACCACTCCTGAGGGACTCGGGATCTCCTTCCCGCAGCCTGGACTTCGGGAATCTCGCTCAGAGAGAAGATTTGTATTTTTTTATTCACCCGGAAAGTCTCCGCGGAGCCTCCCCCCCCACGACGGCAAAACGCTCCCGGTGGGACGGTCCCGGGAAAAGAGGTGGTGGCAGGAGCCTCCTGGATAAACTCCTATTTTCAGGGGTTTAGAGAGTGATGGGAATTCTTGGAGCCCGGGAGAGAAGTTCACACCCAGACTGGGGGTTTTTTTTTTGCCGAAGCCGAATTGAAGGGATCGTCCTGCCTTCCTTCCGTTAATTTATTCCCTTGGGAAAAAAAAATCCGGGAAGAGCCGTGGGTTTGGGTTCCTCTCATGGGCAGGGGGAAGGGGGTCACCCTGAGTGTGTCCTGTGGTTTGGATTTAGGTAGGAAAAAGGGATTTCCCAGGGTTTTTTCTCCTCTTTTCCCCCTCCATGGGCTGATTTCCGTGTTAGGCTGCGAATCCCTGGAATCGTGACCCTTTCCCGCGTGTCCGTAACCATCCCTGAGCTCCACTCCGGGACCTGCCAGGGGGTGAGGGACCATGGAGAAGGGTTTGGAGCTGCCTCCTTGGTTAGATTTGGGAAGGGAGAGCCGAAGGATAATCTGGGAATGTGTCCCGTGGCACTGCTCCAGGACTGGGATGCTGCTGGATCCATGGATGGGGAGCGGGAGGGGACAGACGCTCCACAGGGATGGGGGGAAGGCACCCTGGGATCTCCCGGTGTCCAGGAGGGGTTTTCCCCTCTCTTTTCCATGCTGGTGTCCCATTTTCCCTCTCCTCCTGCTGGTTCCATGGGGAAAACTTCCCTCGGTCACCCCGGTTGGAGCTGGGCCGGTGGGAATCTCCTGGGGGCAGTGGGAGGTTCCCCATGGAGCAGCGCTGCTCCAAAGTGCCTGTGGACAAAATTCCCGCCGTCCCAAAGATGCCCAGAGACCCTCTGCTCAAACCAGGCAGTTCTGGGGAGGAGGGAAGCGCCACCGCCGGGATTTGATCCCAGGATTCGGGTTCCAGAGGGGGATTTTCACCCTCCTCATCTCGTTAACCCGCCTGGCTCTAATTCCCGGCATTATCCAGCTGCATTCCCAAACCCTTGAAGGGAATTCAGATCTCCCTGGTGGTTGTCACAGCCCTGGAAGTGCTGCTCCTGTGCCCGCTCCCGACCCTCTGGATGCGCCGAGGGAATGAGGTTTGACCTTCCCCCCTTGTTCCTCAGCGGTATTTTGTGTTTGGTTTCCATTCGGGGAAGGTTCATGCGGCTCCATCCCAAAATTAAACGGGAACGTGGTCGGGAATGACCCCCTGGAGCTCTGGGCCTGTGCCGGCCATCTCCCGCTACAGGGACCAAGGGATTATTTTCATTAATAAGAGGGAAAATTCGTAATTCCTTGGTTTTGGAGGGGGATCGGAGGTGAATTCCTCGGGAGCTCCTCCGTGAGGGATGTGGAAGAGGAACGAAGGGAAAAGCAGCAGGTGAAGGAAAGTTGGAGTCAGTGTGGCCAGAAAGGGATCGGCTTTGGAGACACCTCTGGACATGGCCCAGAGGGACCAGGGACGGGAATTCAGGGAGTGGGATGAAGGGAGAAGGAGCAGGAGCCCCGGGACACCGGGAAGGGATTTTGTGCTGCCATCCTGAAATTCCGGTTTTCACTCCATGGGGTATTCCCAACAAAATCCTCAACACGGCCGAGGCAAGGCCTCGTTTCAGATGCTCCAGGCAGCTCCCACCCTTCCCAAATCCACGCCGGGCTCCCCTTCCCATCTCCCTGAGCCGCAATCCCAAGAGCAGCGACCTGGGATGGGTTTCCTCGCTCCTTCAGGCTCCTCTTGGAAAAGCCAGGATTGGGATCCCCCAAACCGGCTCCTGGCACTCGGGATTTGCTGCTGGGAAAGTCAAATCTGGCCGAGGGAGAGATCCAGGGAGTTCCTGATCTCAGGAGGTCAAGAGCCGGAACCGCGAGTCAGAGCCCGGGATGAAAAATGGGGTTTTGGGGGCTCTGGTCCCAATTAACTTTTTGTTCCGAGGGATGCGGCTCCATCCCTTCCCAATAAAGTTAATCTTTCAAACAGATTGCCCAAAAAGCCCCTGGAAGACATCCCAAATCCCCTCTCAGTCTCTTCCTAATGATGGGTGTCCTCCGACACGGATGGAATTGCTTAGGAGGGAAAAGCCGCTGCCGGGAATTTAAAAAGGGGGGGGGCAGGACCCGAATCCAAGATTTCCGACTCCCCAAAATAAACGATGCTGCTCCATGTCCACTGAGCATTCCTTAGTGGGCTTTATTTCTTAAGAAAAAAAGGAAAATTGGATCATCCTGTAATTTTTCCAGGATCCAGCAATTATTTTCCAGCAGCAGTGGGAAGAAAAATAATATTGACACCAAAAAAAAAAGACAAATTTGGCTTCCCGAGGAGCTTCTTTCCTTCTTCATCATCTTCAGGCATTCCAGGAGTTGGGAATAATCCTGTCTGAGGCGTCCAAAGCGGGAGTGCGCAGCCCAACCCATCCATGGGGTGTTCTCCCTGAGCCATCAGCACCTGGGGGGCGGGAAAGGAGGCGTTTTCCTGGGATTTTTTGGGTATTCCTGGGGCTGGAGTTCAAGCCGGATGCTCCCAGTGGTTTTTGCGCTTTGTTCCGGATCCAATCCCAGCTCCCGCTCGGATGGGGACGGGAGGAATTGGGATGATGCTGGTTTGGGGTTGTTTCCTCCCGAATTGGGGAAGGCGGAATTTTGGGCAGGAAGGGTCGTGGTGGCCCCAAATTCCTTGGAAGGTGCTGGGACGTGAGGCTGGGGCGGAGCCAGGGCCATCGCTGCTGTCACATCCCTCGTGCTGAGGTTTTGGGATCAAATTCCAACCCGAATCCGAATCCCAGGCGGAGATTCCTCACCCTTGGGTGCTTCCTGCCTCCCTTGGGTTTTTCCCGTTGGTTCTGGGTTGGGTTTGGTGCTTTTTCGGACCATGGAAGGGTTTGGAGCATCCGAACGCCGTCCCACGCTCCGGTTGGATTTGTGTCCCATCCCTGAGGCTTTTGGGATCTCTGTCCCATTTTTCCTACAATTCCATGGGGTCCGGAGACCCCTCGTATCGCCCCCAGCGCCATTCCGGGTTTATCCCTCTGCTGGCAGCTCACAGGGAGCACAACTCCCATAAATCCCATCCCCAGTGGTCCGGGGTGGTCCCAGCTCCGCTGTCCACCGGGAACGCCGTGGATCGGAGGGAAGCGACCCCAGCACACCGGGATCGCCCGGGATTCACCCCAAAAACTCCGGGATGGAGAGGGGGGAGCTCAGGGCGGGCTTTGCTTCACCCCAGAGCTGCTGCTCCGATCTCCAGCCCCTCTCTTGCCCCCAGGGCTGGGTTTGGGAAGCTTTTCCCGGAGCCGGGATCCATCCCCACCTGCAGCTCCCCAAAAATTCCACGGGCAGCTCCTTCTGGAATCCCGGCTGTGCCCAGCTGCTCCCTGCCTTGGCTCATCCCTCGGGTTTTGTTTTGCCAGGAAAACCCCCCCACGCTCCCATCCCACGTCCCATCCCATCCCTCCCTGTCCACCGGCTGCCGGGGTTGCCTTTTCCCATTTATTTTGGGGCGGAAGGACCTGATTTTGGGGAACTGAGGTGGTGAAAACAGCTTTTTTTTTGCACAAGTCGTTGCACAAATAAGGGGAAAATTTAGCAATTAGGTTTAACTTTAAAGGGAATTTTGTTGTTTTTTTTTTTCCTTAAAACTCGCTAGCAGAGCTGCTGATTCCAAGAGGAAAAAGAGCTGGAATGGTCGGAGAAGGGACTGCATGGTTTACAGGTTCTGTTCTGTTAGAAATTAGCATGTCAGACATTTATCCTGGTGTAATTCCAATTAAACAAATACAGCATTTAACTGCTTCGTTAATGCCTCCTGTGCGTCCCCGTGGAAAACCCTGACCCCTAAATCCCAGAAATGATAAAACCCGGCATCTCCTTTGGACACCTGGCTGCTGGAACACCCGGGTTTGTGGGGGATCCAAGGGGAAGGGAATCCCTGGATGGGCGTTGGGTCCCACCCTTCCTCATTGCCCGGAGCGTTTTGACCGAATTTCGGGGGATTTTAATTGGTTTCTATCAAAAAGTTCCTCCCTGGGAGGGTGGGGAGGGGCTGGGCTGGAATTCCCAGAGCAGCTGGGGCTGCCCCTGGATCCCTGGGAATGTCCAAGGCCAGGCTGGACACTGGGGCTTGGATCCACCTGGGACAGTGGGAGGTGTCCCTGCCCGTGGAACGGGATGGGATTTAAGATCCCTTCCAACCCACCCAAACCATTCCAGGATCCTGGAGATGCTGGGAACACCGGGAGGGGGGGAATCTGGGGGTCCTGCCCCCCTGGGAGGGGCGATGGGGAGGTTCCATGGAAGGGCTTAGGTGGATGATGTGGGTTTTGTGTAGGATGAAGGATTTAGGGAATATCCACGGGCTGGGATAGCAGAGAACCCTGGATGGTTTGTACTTCACGAATTCCTCTAAATCCCATTTTTAAGCCGTTTATCCCTTCTGGCTTCTGGCAGATCCTGGGGCAGGGATTCCCAGGTGTTTATTGGGAGCAGCGGGAAGGAAAACGTTCCCTGGAGTCCCTGGTGACTCCACCTCTCCAGGGGCCTTTCCCCACAAGAGAGGGAAGAAGGAGTGTGGGGACCCCCCGGATTTAACCGGGATATTCCTGGTGTTTCCTGGTAATGGCCACCATGGACCAAAGGGAAAATTCCATCTCCTCCCACTGCAGGTCCAGGGAGGACCTAAAAATCCAGGAAACCCCCCGGTGCCTGGGTTAAGGACCTGTGTGTTACCCCTGCCCCCTTTTCCTGGTGGATTTTGGGAGCTGGGCCATGCCAGGAACAGCCTGGATGCTCCAGGTGGGAGATGGAGATCATCCTGGACCAGTGGATCCTGGACCTTCCTGGATCGGTGGATCTGAGATCATCCTGGACCAGTGGATGTCGGATCATCCTGGACCAGTGGGTCTGAGATCATCCTGGATCAGTGGATCCTGGACCTTCCCGGGCCAGTGGGTCTGAGATCATCCTGGATCAGTGGATCCTGGACCTTCCTGGACCAGTGGATGTGAGATCATCCTGGATCAGTGGATCCTGGACCTTCCTGGACCAGTGGGTCTGAGATCATCCCGGGTCAGGCATCAGGGAGTGCAGCACAGGTGGGTTTTGGGGCAGGGATCTGGGATGCTGCAGCGGCACCGATGTCACCCTGGGTGTGGCCGGGCCCTAAATCGGTGCCCAGAGTGGGGCCAAAGCTCCCCAGGGTCCTGTGGCTCCTCGAGGTCCCTCGTCCGGCTCGGCCACCAGCGCTGTCCCCCCTGGTGTCCTCAGGACACCCCCAGCCCAGCACTGAGCCGTCGTTCCAGCCCTGGGATGCGTTGCCAGCCCGGTTTTCATCAAATCACAGAATCGGGGAATATCCTGGTTGGGAGGGACCCACAGGGATCACCCAGTCCAGCTCCTGGCCCTGCCCAGGACACCCCAAGCACCCCACAAGCCACCCCAAGCTGGGAGGTTTTTCTTTCCTCCTGATTTTCTCCGAGCCAGGTGAGACAAACATTTTCCAGCAGCTGCTCCCGAGCGTTTGTTTCCTGCTCTCTCTGTCCCTTCTTGCCCTCACCTCGGTTCACCTCCTCGCCTCCTTCCTGATGGGATCGGCTGAGGCTGCAGGGAAGCGGAGCTGTCAGGTGAGTCTGACTCCATGGGATTTGCCTTCTCCAGGGAGCCCCAGGAACGGGGCAGGAGAAGGTTTGGGACCGGGAGATGCCTGTGGGGTCACTTTCCCATCGTGTCCCATGGACGGGGATGTCCTGGACTGCAACAGGGCAGGGGTAGGTGGGATCTTGGGAAGGAATTCCTGGCTGGGAGGGTGGGGAGGGGCTGGGCTGGAATTCTCAGAGCAGCTGTGGCTGCCCCTGGATCCCTGGCAGTGTCCAAGGCCAGGTTGGACATTGGGGCTTGGATCCACCTGGGATGGTGGGAGGTGTCCCTGCCCGTGGATGGGCTGGAATGGGATGGACTCCATCCTGTGATTCCACGATTCCTTCTGCCACGGCTCCAAAAACTCCTGCCATGAACCTGCCAGCCCCGAGAGCCGGGAAGGAGTGGGCAGGTGGATGCTGGAGCGGGAGCAGCGAAGTTCCCAGGAGCGAGGAGTTTGAGGGAAAGGTGGCAGCAGGAAGCTGGTAAGACCCAGCTGTCACCACTTGCCCGCAGAGCCCAGGTGAAGGAGGCTGTGGGAGCAGATAAATGTGAGAAGGGAGAGGAGCAGATCGGAGATAGGGCGGCTCGCGATAGGGAGGGAGATAAGGCGGGGAGGCTGGAGGGGATCCAGGAGGATGCATGACGTGCAGGGTGAGAAATGCGGGCACGGGAGGTGGAGCAGCCGGATCCGGGGTGGGAAACTGGGTCACGGGAATGCCGGGAGAGGGTGAGGATGGTCCAGGCGGGTGGCACCGAAGATGAGGGTGGCGGGGGGGAAATCAGGATGGGGCTGCTGGGGATGAGCAGGACTTTTCCTCCTTCCCTCCCCGGTGTTTCCCGGTGCATCCCAGGTGGGAGCGGGCCGCATTCCCGCCGGAGAGCCCCTCCATCCCGCGCCCCACGTGGCTCCAGCCGCGCTAATTGCATTCCGCGGGGGCACTAATTGGATGAGCGCTCCCGAGCGCCATGGCTCAAAGGCGGGAGCCCATCCATATCTGCCCGGCCCTGGATCCGATTAGCCGGGAGAAGGCATCCATCACCGCCGCCCCTCCCTGACCCAGCGGGGCCCGGCGCAGGTACCGAGCCCGCGCTGGTGGCGGCCAAATGGGATTTGCTTCCCCGAAAGGTTCGGGGATGACAAATGACGGCGGTGCCGCGTCTGCCGGGCGCTCATTCATCTCCCGGGATGGAGGCGCTGCCCCGGGATGCGGG
This sequence comes from Struthidea cinerea, assembly GCA_013397865.1. NCBI lineage: Eukaryota > Metazoa > Chordata > Aves > Passeriformes > Corcoracidae > Struthidea > Struthidea cinerea. The sequence goes on along the minus strand of VZTI01001171.1, from coordinate 20,273 downwards.
AGCTGCCTGCGGGGACGATCGCTCACTGTCACCGGGACGTGTGAAGTGTTAAAGACCCCCCGGCGGGGCACGGGGCGCTCGTTTGTATTCATTAGCCACCGGCTGCAGATGCCGGCCCCAGCTCCGAGGGGCTCCGAGCCGCTCCTCGGCTCCCTTGCGGGTCTCGGGGAAGTGGTGGCACCTCGTTTCTCCTCCCCGGGTGGCCCCGGGCACTTGTTGCGGCCGCGGCAGGAGCGTGGCCCTGTTTGTCCTCCATCCACAGCCCTGGAGAAGCCGTCCCGAGGGGCCGGGCAGCTGCTGGGAGGCCCTGGGGGCACCTGGAGAGAGCCTGGAGTTCTCTTTTCCCTCTCTTTGGGCTGGAGCTGTGGTGGCCCCGGGGCTGTGCAGAGCTCGGGATGCCCCGTCCCCATCCCGTCCCCATCCCACCACCACCGTTTGCTCCTCTGGGAACGTTTCCCTGGCTGAGGGCAGCGTTTGGCTCCTCTCCTCCCCAAATCCTCCTCAAATCCTCGGCCCTGACCTTTCCCTCGGCCCCACCAGGCTCTTCCAAGCCCAAGCCAAGGTTTTCCAGGGCAGGGCCCGGTGCGTGACTGGATCTCCAGGCACGTTCCTGTTCCCGTCCGATGAAGGATGGGCAGCGGCCTCCAGGCTCTCCTGTCGGGACAGGTCTTCCCTCTTTCCCTGCCTCTGGCTCTTCCCCTTCTCCGCAGGATCGTGGTTCAGACCAGAAGGAACCCACAGGAAAGGGGAGAAGCGGCTTTTGGGTGAATATCCTTGGTATTGCCCACTCTGAGGGATGGAGCCCCTGCCAGGGAACGGCCGCTCCTCCCTCAGCATTCCCAACCCCACATGAAGCCGGGATTTTTCCTTGTTGGGGCACGGCTTTGGGGCTTTCTGAGGCAGTGGGGTTCGCTTTACAGGGAGCGATCATGGGAACCTCGGATTTGTCACCCGGATTGGCTTTTGGTGGGAATCAGACACCCGCCATGGGCTGGAAGGAGGAAAATCCTGGCTGAGGTTCCCCGGGACTGAGATGTGAGAGAACTTTATCCCGGTCTTTTCCGGCCCTCGGCTCCACTGGAATTGGGGGCAGCAGAAAGTTGTGGGAAGATCCTGAGCTGCGGCCGACTCGGTGCCCCTGGGTTGGAACTGTGGCCGTTGGAGGTGGAAATTCCCAGCTGGAATCTCCTAGGTGGAAATTTCCTTGCTTCTGGCCCCGGCATCGCAGCCTGGGCTCTGAAACCTCTCCAGTGCCTCTTTCTGGGAACAGACTGGGATGAGTCTGGGATAGGTCCCCTTAAATCCATCTGCTCCGAGGGCAGAATGTAGGGAGAGGCCGGAAAAACAGGATTTTGGGGCAGAGCGTGATCCAAGAGCCTGAGCCCCTGAGCTGAGCGTTCCCTGGGTGTCCGTGATGCCCAGCCCCATCCCATTCCCTGCTCAGAGAGATCCTGCTCCAAGGAATCCTCCTTTCCATGGAAAGGCAATGGCTTGAGCAATGTAAAGCTCCGATCGGGAATTCAGTCCTGGGTGGGATTGGTTGGGAATGTTGTTGCTCGATGGCCCCCGTGCCCGGCTGGGGGCTGGCGAGGTGATCCATGTGTCCTGGCACCTGGAGCTTGGATCCCGTTGGATTCTCCATGGCTCGGCTGAGGGAGCAGTTTCCTCTCGGGGCGGGTGGCGGACGGAGGGATCTTGGCAGCATTCCCAGGTGTGGGAAGCACAGGAATTCCCAGGTGGAAGGGCGGCTGCAGCCAGCCAGGGGTGACAAACCCACCTTTAACGGAACCGTGGAATGGTTTGGGTTGGAAAGAACCTCGAAGCCCATCTCATCCCAACCCCCTGCCAGGGACAGCTTCCACCGTTCCCGGCTGCTCCGAGCCCTCTCCAACCTTTTGTTTCCAAGGGCCGGGACTCGCCTCATCCGTCTCCAGCATCCCTGGCAGCGCCCAAGGCCAGGCTGGACAGGGCTTGGAGCACCCTGGGAGAGTGGGAGGTGTCCCCGTCCGTGGCAGGGGGTGGAATGGGATGGGATTTAAGATCCCTTCCATCCCCAAAAATTGCACGATTCCGTGGTTGATTGCTCGGGAAAAGGCAGCTCCAGACAGAAGGGATGCGGATCCAGCTCATCCCTAAGGGAATGCTGGGCGCACGCGGCTTTCGAGGTCATCTCCTGGACACTTTGCCATCAAAACTCCGCTGCGGCCACCAACGCCGGCAGAAAATCCCCGGGAACAAACAATCCTGGGCACGATCCCGCCCGTCCAGACCCCAGGAGTGGTGGAGTCGCAGCTTTCCCGCCCGGCTCCGGCGTTCCCTGGATTCGGGAGCGGTTTGGGAGCTCTGTCTGCAGGAGGCCAGACCAGCCTGGGGCCTGTGGGGACAGGCAGGGGTCGATAGGATCTGGCTGGGGTCTGGCTCCCAGGTGCTGGAAGGAGGCTTGGGATGAGAAGATCTTTCAGGTCCTTTCCAACCCAAACCCGAATTCTGTGACTCATCCTCCGCTGGTTTCGTTGGAAAGCCATCCCGGGCTTGGACACGGAGCAGGGAATATGTCAGGACTGGCCTTGTGGGGGTTACCAGGGCGAGATTTCCCCACCCCCCGGCTTCAGCTGGAGTCCAAACCCGCAGGCCTGACCCCGTTCCACACCTGCTCGGATAATTCCCAGCCTTGGGATGCTTTCCTGGGGATGGGCTGGAGAGAAAGCCCTGGGGCTGTGTCTATCCCAGCAAATTAAGCAGTTCCAGGGCTCAGACACCAATTATCCTCGCGGTTTAATTAAATTATTAAATCGTTGCCCAGGTGATTCTCGGGCACGGCTCCGGACGGTGCCTGGAGCGTTCCCAATGGGCAGGATGGATTTGGTTCCCAGTTTTTGTGGAGGTCATCCAGTGGGTGAAGGTTTGGCCTCGCCAGGTGTCCTCGGGGCTGGAGGATGATCCCAGACACCTCCACGATCCTGGTGAAGATGGGCCATGGCCAACCAAGCCCAGCTTTCCCAAACTCAGGTCTTCCCAGCTTGGATCATTTCCAAACGTGCAGCCCTGAATTCCTAAGGGAGAGTCATTAATTCCAATTGCAAAAACTCACATTAATCTGCATTATTTTATTTGTAATTTAATTTTTTTTAATTTCCAGAAGGCTCCTTTTTTGCTGGTTAAGGCCATGCCTGGAGCAGCTGGGATTGTCACCAGGGAAGGCTCAATTCCCGGAGCAGAGACAGGGAGAATCCCTGTTTTTTCCAGCTGGGAATGGAGGGCTTGGAGCAGCCTGGCCTAGGGGAAGGTATCCCATGGGGTTGGAACTGGATGGTCTGTGAGGTCCTTCCAGCACAAACCATTCCATGAAAACCAATTCCTTCCCAAAACTGGGATCCCACAGTGCCTGCGTCAGCTGGCCCGGAAAAATCTCCATCAGGATCCCATCCTCTCCTCCCCTCCCAGCACCCTCCCGCTTCCCTGGCACTTTTGATCCGCCCCGTCTGCCCGGGAGTGGGATGGGCGGGGGAGATTTGCATGCTGGAATTCCAACCAGGAAGTTCCCCGGTGCAGGAGGGGACGGATTCGTCCCTCGCTTTCGGGTTCGTGAGGATTTTATTTGTTTTTCCCGTCATCTGGGGGACAACCTTGGATGGTTTTCCCCTTCCCAAAGCGCCGCTCGAAAGCGGGCGGATGTGAGGGGGGACATCCGTGACCCCGGAGTGACCCTGCCCTCATTCCCAGGTGGATAAGCCGATGACTAAGGCACATCCTGGCCTTCCTGGGACACACCCAGTTGCTTGGCTCCCTCCTAAATATTATTTTCCAGCCTCTCTCTCCCCACCCTCTCGGGGAAATTGCTCCCGAGGAAAGCCGAGGGCGTTTGCTTGGGGATGACGGACGAGGGAAGCTCAGGGAAACACCAGAAATGATGGAAGAGGGAAGGTGCGAGCTGGGAATTCTCCAACCATTATTTGGTGCGAGTGATCCCAGATTTTGGGCTGCGGTGCCGGAAGGGCACGGAGGAGCTGGAGCCGGTCTGGAATTGGGCTGCTGAGAGACCAGAGGGGCCTGGGAATGGTGGCCAGGGAAGGAAGGTCCAGAGGTTTGCAGTTGTTTAGGTGAGGAGAACGTCTTCCAACGGCCTCCAAATCCATCACGGGACTCTGCAAGCAGGGAGGGGACGGAATGGTCTCGGTGTTCACCGGGAATTGGCTGGAAGTGGATCCAGAGAGGCTGGAATTGAGGAGGATGGTGGGGATGGGGTGGGGGTGTTGGGGCTGCAGCATCTCCAAGGTTGGAGAACCAACAGGAGGGGACTGAGCTGGAGCAGGGCCTGCCCAGGGACCCCTGCACGGATCGGGAATGGGCTGGAAGCTCCTCCAAAGTCCATCCGAAGGCATCCTGATCCTGCTCAGCACGGGCAGGAGGCAGCTCAGATCCCCCAGTTTTGGGGTCAGGAGGTGGTGGGAGCTGCTGCCCGGTGGGAAGTCAGGATTCCAGCTGGATTGTCGAAACAACCCGGGAAGGGGTGGGTTTAAATGTCCCTTTTGGGGTTTTCTGTCTTGTCGGATCAAAGCTAGCTCTTCCCAAAAACCCCGTGCCTGGGAGCAGTTCTTGAAGCAGCTCTCATTCCCACCTCTACCCTAAGGTCTCTCCCAACAGGAATTTTTCCTTCCCAAAATCAGGAACTGAGCAGTTTTCCGAGCCTCTCAGGAGCCCTGAGGCTCCCTGACCGAGATCGGCTGTGAGGCCCTTCCAGTCTTATCTCAGCGACACGAATGAGGGTCCTTCTGTCCCCAGTGAGGGGTTCCAGCTGGACTCCGGCCAGGATCCAGCTCCCAGATTTTCCCTCCTAAAGGTGGAGGTGCAATTCGGACACCTCGGTGACCTGGGAGCCCACCTGGCCTCCAGCTGTTGTTCCAGGAGGATGGAATTCTCCCAGAGGTGATGAATTCTTACAGTCATGGACGATCCCGGGATCGCTGGGGCTGGAAAAGCTCTCCAGGATCATCGAGTCCATCCTGCGCCCGATCCCCGCCTCGTCACCCAGACCAACATCCAGCTGTTCCCTGGACACCTCCGGGAATGGGGAATCCAAACTCCCTGGGCACTCCCAAGGCCCGACCGCCCTTTCCATGAGGAAATTCCTGCTGATGTCCAACCCGACCCTCCCCACCACAGTTAAGACAACGTCCCCTTGTCCTGTCCCAGGCTCCCTGGGAGCAGAGCTGACCCCCAGGTGTGGGGTGGCCCCCATGGCCTGGGGCTGGAGGTCACTCGTGGTCAGGGAGCTGCTCCCAGCTCTTTGTGTGGTCAGCAGAGCCAATTCCTTGTTCAAACGGGCTCCTCCGTGGGCAAACAGGGAAAGGGAAGGGACAAACCTGTGGAGGGAGGGCAGGGAGGGAGCAGGAGTGGAGCCTTCAGGGGGATCTGGTGGCCTTGGCCCTGCTGGGTCATTGGCTGGGCTCGATGATCCGGGAGGTGTTTCCACCTGAATTGTTCCGTGATTCCATCACTGCGGGGTGGGGTGGGAGCTCTGTCCAGCCGTGTATCCCTGTCCATCATCCATCCCGCCTTCCTCGTGTCCTGCACAGGCACGAAACTCCTCGTTTCCATGAATCCCGGAATTGCAGAATATCCCAAGTTGGAAAGGGACCCACAGGGATCATCCATCCAACCCCTGGCCCTGCACAGACCCCCCCAACACCCCCACCCTGGGCATCCCTGGCAGCGCTGCCCAAGCACTCCTGGAGCTCTGGCAGCCTCGGGGCCGTGCCCATTCCCTGGGGAGCCTGGGCAGTGCCCGGCACCCTCTGGATGAGGAACCTTTCCCTGAAATCCAACCTGACCCTCCCAGACCCAGCTCCAGGACATGAAAAGTCTGTGGTTGTCCTCGTGTACTTTGCAGGACAAGGGCAGGTGGGAGAAAAAGGAGGTTTTTTGTTTGTTCTTTCCCGTTTCTCAGATCCTGAGGTGGGGCTTTAGGTACAAGAAGGACTTTTTGCAAATTTCCGCTGTGATTTGGACATTTTCGGGCCTGGGGACCTTCTGTGAATCCAGAGCAGAGCCCAGATCCGGCCAAGGATGGCTGAGTGAGACTTAACGATGTCGCTTGGGTAATTAGACAAAAAAAGCTCCTTACCAGGCACGGGGAGGGCTGGGAAGGGCAGAGCTGATGTGGTTGTTAATCCCATAAACCAGGGAAAATCCAGGCAATAACTCCTGTGGGAGCAGCCTGTAAAACGCTGGGAGAGCAGCACTGCTCCCAATCCATCACTTTTAATGCCAGAATTCCCTGCTGGATTCGTTTGCTCCTCTCCGGGGGGGGGTTTGGCTGCTGGGGACAGGGCTGAGGGGACGGTGTGGCAGAGGGGTCACCCCTGGCTCCACACTTTCGTCACCTCGGCTGGGGCCGGAGCCTGGAGCGTGGCTGAGGATCCCCAAACGAAATCAAGGGGGAAAAACATCGGAGAAAAACGATCCCAAAACTACGATAAGAAGAAATGACACCAAATTCCCTCGTTCTTGGGAAGTTGGTGCTCTGAGGACTCCAAATCCTGCTTCCTCCTCTACTTGTGGGTGAGGGATTTGTCTCGCCCAGCTTTAGATCCCTGGAATCTTCCCCGAGCTGGAAGGTCAGAGGTGACTCCCCCACCTGGGATTCATCTGTGGGATTTTAGGTGGCCAACTAAAGGTGAGGTGACTGAGGAACCCTGGACGGGTGAAATGTCGGTGTCCAGCCAGGAGAAATGTTCGGGAATCTTGGTGTCTTCCCAGTGAATGTCCTGTCTCAGCCAGGGATTTTTCCAGTCTCCCTTTTCCCAGCCCAGCGTGGATCGGCCAAGTTCATCCCTCCTTTTCTATTGCCGTGGAATTGGGCTGTGCCAGACCGTGAGGCACTTCCAGGAGATCCATCCCATCCCATCCCAAGGTGTGGTCACTTCCATGGGAGGACAGATCCTGCCCCTCTGAGCCCTCAGTCTCGGAAGGAGACGCTTCCGAGAGTCCCAGGGAATCCCGAAGAGCCATCCTGAAGCAGATGCCTTGTTTATGGATCCCCACAGGAGGGATGGACCCCACCCCCCGGCAGCAGCGGGGTCCCGATGTCACTTTTCCATTGGGATTCCTCAAAGATGTTGTCCCATTCCAGGGGACACCATTCAGATGCCAAGAGAACTCCTCCGGCAGACACTGGAAGGATTTTCAGGGAGCTGCCAACGGATTCCAGAAGGAATTTGGAACCCAATCCTGAGGTCTCTGGTCATTCCATGACCCCAGGAATATCCTTCATGGGAAGAGGTGTCCAGGGAGGATGTGAGACATCCCTGAGGACAGCAGCACCTGAATCTGTCCCTCAGCATCCCCGCAAGGTTTGAAGAGGGCTTTGGAGGGGATCTGAGGGGACTTTCCATATGTCCACGGGAGGAAACCTTGGGAAGGGCAGGGAGGGTGCAGTGCTTTTCCCAAGATTATCCCCCTTATCCAAAATGGGGCCTCTAAACAGGCAACGCAAGTTAGAGACGTGGGGATTTGGGATGGGGTCGAGCTTTGGGGCCAGAGCGTTTTTTATCCCTTTGAGATCCTTGAGCCACAGATCACGGAACCATGGAATGTGCCGAGTGGGAACGGACCCCAGGGGTCATCGAGTCCAACTCCTGGCCGTGCACAGGATCATTCCCGAGTCTCCCATTCCACCTCCTGCCTGTCTAACAGGGCTCGTCCTCTTCGATCTCCCTCCCTGATGGGAACTCCTGGCATTAATTTGCTTTTTCCCTGTCTCTCCCCACCGCTCTCCCGGAGCTCCACTTCCCTGAAGGAGCAGAGAGAAGGGAAATCCCCCCCAAAATCCCATTTCTCCCTCCGCCCAGGGCAGGTGCTGAGCGGGATCCCAGCCCTCTGCTCGGGTGTGTGGGCCGGGAATCCGGGGAAAAAGGAACAGTAGCTTTTTCTCTCCCCGGCGACGCCGACGTGGTGATCAGAGGAGCTGGCCAGAGTCCTAATGAAGATAAATGAGTATTCCCACTCCTCCAGCTCTTCCAGCTTTTATTGATGGGCTGCGGGGTGAAAGGCGAGGGCCGGAATGCTCATTTCAGCCGACGTCACGGGCTGGGGCGGAGGGGAAGGTGTAGGGAGAGCCGCCTGGTGCCGGGAAGTTCCTCCACCGTGAGCACGCTCGGCTTTACAAGGCTTTCTCCATTCCTTCCCCATCCATCACCTCCCGGGATCCCTTTGTAAATGCAAATTGCACTTTGATGGGAATAATGCACTGAGCCCCATTAGTGTCGGGTAATGGGGAGGGTGATTTTAATGCCATCCTTCTTCAAATAAGGCACCCAGGAGCTTCTCTGGGGCTGTGTATCAAAAACCCATCTGAAACCAGGCTCCTCCCATTCCCGGCCTTGGCAGGAGCTGGGATATTTTTTATTTTGGGGCTCAGGATTCTGGGATGTTCTTCATCTGGGGCTCGAGCTTCCGGGATATTTTGTATTTGGGGCTCGGGATTCTTTTGGTTTGGGGTTGGGGATTTGTAGGGCAGCCTGAGGGTTTGGCCCCATTAATGAGAGCTCGGAGCTCACCCCCTTGGACCTGGTCCCAGGACAAGGAATGATGGCTTTAAACTGGAATAGGAGAGATTTAGATTGGAGTTGGAAAGAAATTCCTGGCTGGGAGGGTGGGGAGGGACTGGGCTGGAATTCCCAGAGCAGCTGTGGCTGCCCCTGGATCCCTGGAAGTTTCCAAGGCCAGGTTGGACATTGGGGTTTGGATTCACCTGGGATAGTGGGAGGTGTCTGCCTATGGATGGGGGGGGACTGGATGGGATTTAAGGTCCCTTCCCATCCAAACCATTCCAGGATTCTGGAGCCCCTCTGCTCTGGAGCCGGGCTGGGAGAGCTGGGAATGTTCCCCTGGAGAAGGGAAGGCTCCAGGGAGAGCTCCGAGCCCCTTGCAGGGCCTGAAGGGGCTCCAGGAGAGCTGGAGAGGGACTGGGGCCAAGGCCTGGAGGGACAGGAGCCAGGGAATGGCTTCCCACTGGGAAAGGGGAGCTTGGGCTGGGATCTTGGGAAGGAATTGCTGGCTGGGAGGGTGGGGAGGGGCTGGGCTGGAATTCCCAGAGCAGCTGTGGCTGTCCCTGGATCCCTGGCAGTGTCCAAGGCCAGGTTGGACATTGGGGCTTGGATCCGCCTGGGACAGTGGAAGGTGTCCCTGCCCATGGCAGGGGGGGAACTGGATCATCTTTAAAGTCCCTTCCCACCCAAACCATTCCATGAGTCCATGGCAAGACTTGTCCCAGACTGGAATGCCTGGATCATGGGATGGTGGGATAACCTGCCTCCTTCCCAGTTTTCCATGTGGGGCAGCACCAGCCGGGATTTTCGGGGGCTGAGATCCCTCATCCCCTGGGGCTGTTCCTTCCCAGGCTCTCCCATGTGCTCCCAGCAGGAGGGAGCCGGTTCAATCCCACCATAACCATCTCCCGTGGGATGGAGCGTTGGGACGTGCAGAGCAGCCCCTCAGATCCCTGGGGTGTTCCTGCACCACCAGATGGATTTTCCTTGTATCCCAGCCTGAGCTCTCCCTCCTAGGGCGAGCAGCAGCAGCTCCGGCACTGAAATCGGTTAAAGCTGCTGTAAAATTCCAGAAATAAGGAACATTTGAAGGCACTGAGATCCCCCTCCACACTCACACTTTGGGAGGTCAGAAAAAACAACGGCTTTGAAGTGTTTAAAAACAAATCCGGGGCCTCGTTCATCTTCATTAATGAGATATTTAACCAGGCCCTTTTAATAACTTTTTGATGCCTGTGCCAAGTGGAAAAATAAAAAGACATTTTCTGCTTAAAAGACCTTGAGTTTGGTCTCTTTGCTGATTAAAAGACCATTATGCTCCATGCCTTTTCCCACCTTCATCCCTAAATCCTTGCTTTTTATTTTTTTCCAGGTATCATCATCGCGTTGGCTGGGAGCAGCTTCTCAACGGGCGCCGCCGGGATTTGCGCCAGCGAGATCAGGGAAAGGAGGTGACTCCCGTCATCTCTCCCAGGTTTTCCACAGGGCTTCCGTGCAGGGTTGAACCCCCTGGAGAAATCAATCCCACTGCATCCCTCTTCCTACCTCTTTGGGGGTGAATTATTCCCGAACTGGGGTGGATTTTCTCCAGGAAGAACGGGAAATCAAAGCCATCCGGGAGCATCAATCCGCAGCTCCTTCCCAAAGGATGTCTCCAAAGGTGTGGCCCTCCGGCACCTTCCCAGTAGAGTTGGAATATTAGAGCCAGTCGGGAACATGTGAGCGAGCCCCAGCACGGCTCTTCTGAACTCCGGGGTGGGAACCACCGATTTTGGGGGTCCTTGACTCCCGAAATGAAGGATTTGGGGAGGGAAAAGTCCTTTCATAAATCAACCATGGAGAACAAAGGGAGGGAACATGGAAAGCAGAGGGGACTTCCCTGTTTCTCGAGGAGCAGAAGGAGAGGGATGGGGAAGGCAGCGTCGTTAAAGTGAAATCCCGACTGGAACGACAAAAGGAAAAGAAATTAAAGCCAGATTTGTTCCCCTGGGCCGGAGGAAGGAGGATCCCGTTGGATTTGTTCCTCCTTTCTTGTTTCCTTCAAAGCCAGGAGATCAATTGCGGGCCTTAATGAGAACCGTCTCGTGCCAGAGGTGGACAATGGAGCGGGACAGGGACATCCCGGGGATTTTACGGCAGCTCGGAGCATTGGGATCCATCCCTGGAAGTGCCAGCCCATCCTCTCCGGGCTTTGTGAGTATCCAGGCACTGAATCCGAGCAGGGAGCACCAGTGGCAATTCCCATCCCTGATCCCAGAGGTTGAGTGTCCGCGGGTCCACCCTTCGTCCCCCACCCACGCGGGGATCTGGAAATGCGGGATTAGGATCTGGTTTTGAATCCCCCGTCCCTGGGCAGTTGTGCTTTGTGATTATCCTGGTGCTGAGCCTGAGCAGGGAGCACCGGTGGCAATTCCCATCCTGATCCCAGGGGATGAGTCTCCGAGGGTCAATCCCTGGTCCCACACTCACGTTGGGATCTGGAAATTTGGGATCAGGATCAGGATCCGACTTTAAACCCCGGTGTGGGATTTAAAGCCAGGGGAGGTGGAGTGTCTGTGTTAGCTTGAGCTGAGCATCCAAAGAGCGTCTGCTCCCGTGGGCATTCCCTGTCTCCCTTGGCGGTCTCCAGGAGTCCCAATATGTTCTTTGGGACACTGTCCCAGCGAGGTTTCCCAGGGGAGAGCTCTCCTCTCCCTTCCAGGGGACACCCCAGCGCTGGATGTTCCTGGGAGCCAAGTCAAATATTTATGGAATGACCAAAGACCTCAGGTTTGAGCTCCAAATCCCTCCAAAAGCCACCAGCAGCTCCAAAAATTCCAGCGTCCATCCGAGCAGATCTCTTGGCATCTGATGGACGCCCTCTGGAATGGGAGGGAGCCCACGGGATGCCCAGCAGGTCCCCCGAGGGCCCGCCCGTGATCCCTCATCGGGATTTTCTTCATCCTCCTGCTCAGGAGGCTGTGTCCAACTGGGATCCAAGTGGAGGAGGTTTTGGGACGCTGATCTCACGTTCAGGGTGACTTTGGGTGCAGAGTTTAGGCCAAAATCCAAGGAGCAATTCCTGGGGTGACCCTTGGAGGGACAGGATTGGGAAACCTCTCTGGGAGAGCATCTTGGCCCTCCTGGAGACCTTCAGGGAGACGGGAATGCCCTCAGGGAGACGGGAATGCCCTCAGGGAGATGGGAATGCCCTCACGGAGACGGGAATGTCCTCAGGGAGACTGGAGACCCTCAGGGAAACGGGAATGGCCTCACGGAGACAGGAATGGCCTCACAGAGACGGGAATGGCCTCAAGGCGATGGGAATGCCCTCAAGGAGGTGGGAATGCCCTCAAGGAGGTGGGAATGTCCTCAGGGAGACTGGAATGGCCTCACGGAAATGGGAATGGCCTCAAGGCAACAGGAATGTCCTCAAGGAGGTGGGAATGGCCTCAGGGGGACGGGAATGGCCTCAGGAAGTGGACACTCAACTCATGCCAACATCAACGCCCCATCTCCCACGCCAAGGCAGGAAGGACAGAACACGAAGGATAAAATTCCTGATCATCCTGGGAATCATCCCCATCTCCCGCTCCACGGGCAGCAGCAGGAACTGGGATAACCCGGACGCATCCCGGTGGAGCGGAGCCTCCCAAATCCGCGCGGAGCCGCCTCTTCCGAGGCCTCCGCGCCGGACCCTGGGGATGAATCTTCTTTCAGAGCGAATTCTTTGCCCTGTCACCCGATCGGCCTCGATCCCTGGAGCTCCGGCGGGAGAGAGGGACCTTTCACGGGCAGGTGAGGGGGGAGGGCTGTGCTAATCACCCCGGGCTCTTAATGAATGCAAATGAGCTTTGACTGAGGGGTTCTGTGCGAGGAGGAGCAGGTACCTCCTCCTTCCCAAATATTAACAACTTCCTGCCTGGATCCCGGATCCCGGAGCCCTGGAAATCGCTGGGCAAAGGATTCGTCTTGGGGTCTCCGCGTCCGGGTTGTTTGAGGCTCGGTTGAGGATGCTCAAAGGGGGCAACACCTGCTGGTCATCCCATACCAGCACCCCACTTATTCCTTAAAACCCTAATTTCCCTTCCCGTCCTCGATCCAGGATATTCCATGCAGGAAAATGGGGTTTTACCTCCTAAAATACCTCCTGATTTCTCTTCCCATCACCAATCCGGGATATTCTGTGAAGGTAAATGGGGTTTGCCTTCTAGAAAACTCCCGATTTCCCTTCCCGTCTTCAGTCCTGGGTATTCCATGCAGGAAAATGGGGTTTTACCTCCTAAACAAACCTGCTGATTTCTCTTCCCATCACCAATCCGGGATATTCCATGTGGGAAAATGAGTTTTGCCTTGTAGACATCCTGAAAACGGATCAAACTAAACATGAATTTATTTCCCTGATTTTTAACTGGAAGAGTGGATTGATTTTGATTTTAAGGCAGTTTTCCTAAAAATAAGGGGAGTTTCTGTAGGTTTGCCTAAAAAGAAGGGAAGTTTCTGTAGGTTTTCCTAAAAAGAAGGGAAGTTTCTGTAGGTTTTCCTAAAAAGAAGGGAAATTTCTGCGAGTTTTCCTTAAAAGAAGGGAAATTTCAGAATTTTTTCCTTAAAGGAAAACTAAACTCTGTGAGGGGAATGGGAAAACCTCCCTGGAACTCAGTGATCCTAAGGATGAGCTGGAGGAACCTTCCCCGTGTGTTTCGGGACGTGGAGAAACACTCGGAGCCAGCATCACCCGGGAGTGATATCCCAGTTTATTCCATGGATTTCCGTGGGGCCGTTGTATTTCCTCGGAACCATGAGGTCCCATGAGCAGTTTGGGAGATCCAGAGTGGTTCTGTTGGAAAGGGGATTTTGGGAAGGAACGTGGTGCTTTCAGCTTCATTCCACATCCTTAAGGGAAGCAGAAAACTCCCCAAAACTTCCCAAAACTTCCCAAAACCAGGAAAAAATGGTTCTGAAAACGGCTGTTTTCTTCCTGTTCCCCAATCCCTCCCTCACTCACAAACTTCCCTCTCTTTTTCTGGGAACGGAGAAGAAAATCCCTTATTGCTTTGATAAAAATCCCACATATTCCACGCGGAACAGGCTCCCATCCCTTCCCAATCCTGCTTTTCTGGGCCACCTCAGGGTGACATCCTTGGCCCAGGGCCTCATCCCAGAGGTTTTTCCCTGTTTTTAAGGCTCCTTGGGCTGTGGGATGGAGGTGCTGGAGGCTGGGGGGGGGCTCTGGGGGAGCCCGAAATTTTGGCTGTTTGAGCCAAAAAAAAAAAAAGGAATTTTGAAAAGATCCCAAAGGGAAAAGGGGGAATTCGGAAGTCCTTGAGGACAGAGGAGCCCCGGGCTGGTCTCCAAGGGCACCAAGCCCTTCGCTTCGGCAGCAAATCCCACATGGAATTTCCTCTGGATGCGGTTGGCGTTTGGGGCTCGGTTTGGTTCCTTTCTTTCCTTTTCTCCCCCCTTTTCCCCATTCCCCCGGTGGGTCCAGTGAGGAAAACTGTCGGGATTCAGGGATGGGAGCGGAGCCGTGGGCAGGTGAAACGTGCTCGACTCCAGCCTTGAATCCCTGCTCCACAAACGCTCCTGGGCTCCACTGGGATTTAAAACCTCTTTTCCCAAGGATTTTGAGATGGTTTGGGAAGAGGGGCAGGAGCAGAGAGGTGGAAAGGGAGGAGGTGGGAATCCTCAGCGCGGGGAGAAGGACGGAAATCCGGGATAACGGGATGAATCCCAGCCCCCTTCGCAGAGAGGAAATCCTGGTCTGGGAGAGAGCAAATATCGGGATATTCCCATTCTGTGAGCCCTTGGAGTTGCCTCCTTATCCTGGTTTTACGTTCAAATATTCGGGATGTAAATAATGTTCTAACAACAACTCCAAATTCCCGTTTTTTGAAACATCCATGGATCCCTCGCTCCCTCCTTCCCTCCTGGTCCCGCATTCCCTGGCGTTTTGTGTTGGGGATGGAGGGGGGAACCTCCCTGGGGTTTCTTTTCCTTCCGGAGCGGGGGAAGATGGTTCTTGTTGTGCCTTTGGAATTTTCTCCGTGGCCTGGAGAAGAACAGAGGCTGGAATCTTGCAAGGACACACAAACCCCTCACATCCCACCCTTTTTTGGGGAATTATCGGGAGATCCAGGCCAGGGAAAAGCCGGATGGGTTGGAAAAAGGGCTGAAATTTGGGAGGGCGGCTTTGCTGGTGGCAGAATTTATTAGAAATAAGGAAGTTTGTTTGGAAAACCAGGATGAATCCCAGGCCGTGCTGGCGGGTTGGGATTTAAATGAGATTTTTTTGGGAATGTCTGGCAGAGAGGAAGGGAGATAAAATAAATGATCTGAAAGAAATAAATTTTAAAATAAAAAAAAAGAGGATACTCAGGAAAAGGAGTCCTTCCCACTTCCTGAGGAGAATTCCAAGCTAGGAGACCTTAAGGAAAAACTCTGGATACCTGGGATCATTCACAGAAAATATTCCCAGTTCCATCCCCGCTCATCCGACCCAGAAGTGAGGAGAAAATCCTGCAAAATTCTCCTGACTGGGGGGAAAGAAAAGGGAACAGAAGCTCAAAACTTTCCCTGTGCAGCTCCCATGGGGATTTCTGCTGGGAATTTGGGATTTGGGATGCTCCGGGGGGCTTTTGGCCACCAGATTATTGCCTTGGGATTGGGTTTGGAGGAGGAATTGAAGTGTTTTGGGGAGGAGAGGGGCTGAGAGCGGCCACAAAATGCAGGGAAAGGGATTGGGAATGGGGATAAATTGGGTTGGGATAACCCCGAAGGTGTCCCTGGAGCATCTTCCCGAGGGCCCATCCCGAGCTCAGAGTCAGAGCAGCCCCAACCCGGCCACTTCGGGCTTTTTAAGAGATAAAAAGTGGAGATTTGGGGGTTTATTGGGGTTTTATTGGGGTTTTATCCGCGGCTCCGCCAGCATCCCCCCTCTCCCGGCGCCTGGAGCGGGCCCAAGCCGCGTCCCCGTTCCTCGGGAAAAGGCGGATGCACAAAAAGGGGGAATATCAAAATGATCTCGTTTCTGTCTCTCCTCGGTCTCCTATGGAACAAAGGACAGATGGGAACAAGAAAGGAAGGAAAAAAGCATCACCTGTTCCCATCCAGTCCTGGAGCGATCCGGTCATTATCTCGGAGCTTCACGTTTCCAAAGGGGCTTCATTTTCCTTTGAAACACTGGCATTTTGTTAAAAAAAAAAAACCACCAAAACAAAAAAAAACAGGAAAAAAACCTCAATTTAAGCATTTAACACCCCCCCCCTGCCCCCACCAATCCAAAGGGATTTTCCGTGCTTTTCCCACAGCCCCGAGTTTAACACCTGGGAAAAGAAAGTGGGAAGGGAATCCAAGGAAAACAGAGAGAAAGGGCCCCCCCAAGGGCGGCTTTTCCCGATCTGCATCCGACAAAAGCCTTTGGTTTTCTGTCATTCTTTTCATTTCCTTGCTGGCTCCCCCAGTTGTCAAAGCCCTCAAGAAAATGCACTTTAGCTCTTTGTCCCCAAATGTAATTTGATAAACTCCGGGCAGAAACATTCGGGTTTCGGAGGCTTTTCAGAAAAAAAAAAAAGAAAAAAAGGGAAAAAAAGAAAAAAGGTGGGGGGGGNAGAAAAAAAAAAAAGAAAAAAAGGGAAAAAAAGAAAAAAGGTGGTGGGGGGGAAGAAGGGGGAAAAAAGGGAGAAATAAGAGGGGAAAAGGGGAAAATAAGAGGGGAGAAGGGGAAAAATAAGAGGGGGAAAAAAGGGGGAAATAGAGGGGGAAAAATGAGAGAAAAGGGGGGGAAAAATGAGGAAAAATGAGGGAGGAAAGAAGAAAAAAGAAAGGGGAAATGGTAAAATAATGAAGGGAAAAGAAGATAAGGGATAAAAAGAAGAAGGAGAAGAAGGGAGAGATGAGGGGAAAATAAGAAAAAAAAGATGAAGGAGAGAAAAGAATAAAAAGAAGGGAGAAAATGAAGGGGAAAAAAGGGAGAAAAGGAGGAAAAGAAGGGAGAAAATGAGGGGAAAAAAGAAGAAAGAAAAGGGGAAATAAGGAAAAAAGGGATAAAGAAAAATAAAGAAAAGAAGGGAGAAAATGAGGGGGAAAAGAAAGGGAAAATAATTTTTAAAAAAAGAAGATGAAGGAAAAGAAGAGGGGAAAAAAGAAGGAAGAGGGGAAAAAAAGGAGAAGAGGAAAAAAAGAAGGAAAAAAAATAGGAAAAGCAGGGAAAACCCCCAGGAGCTGCTCCTGCAGGGGGTAAAAGTGGGGGAGCCCCCGCTGAAGAATCTCTTGGAGCGTTTGGAATTTAAAAAGCGGGATTTTAGGAGCGGGGTGATGGAGCCGATGCAGAACCGGGCCGGAGCCTCCGGGGGTGGGGGGGAAGCTTGACGTTGTCATCATCCCTAAATCCTTAGGAATCCTCATTTTCCAGCGGCACTTTCCCCTCTGTGGGCGGGGACCACCCCGGCTCCCACGCTATAAAACGCTCCGAGTTTTCCCGGGAGTGGGAAGCGGCCGCCGGGGCCAACTTGGACTTGGAGGTTGGGTGAGTGGCGAAAATAATCCGGGTTTTCTTCCCAGGGGTTTTTCCAGATGGGGTTTGGAGAAGCGGGAGCCGCGGGCATCCAATCGCTCCCCAAATCCCGGAATATCCGCGCCCCTTCCCACGGGATTTCTGCCGCCCAAGGGGGTGGTGGTGGTTTGTTCATCCAGAGGGTGGAAAAAGCGGTGATGACAATTCCCAAACTTCGGTGCGGGGCTGGAAAGGCGCCTGGTTTGAAAAGTATTTTGGGAAGCAAAGCCCCAAACCAGGAATTTGGGGCCTATTCCCAGCTGGGGGAAGTGGCGGAATTCTGCTCCCGGCGGGAGAAGCGGCTCCCGAGGCCCCGGCAGAGTCTGGGGGGGTGTGGGGGTTGAAAGAGCAAAATTGAGGAAGGAGCAAAAATTAATTGGGAAGTTTGGGGGGTAAGGAAAAGGAATTGGACTTTGGCTGCAAAAAATTCCAGCTGGGGGCTTGGAGGCAAAAAAAATCCAGCTGGAAGTTTGGCTGCAAAAAAATTCGGGTTGAAAGTTTGGGCGCAAAAATTCCAGATGAGGGTTTGGATGAAAAAAATTGCGGTTGGAGATTTGGGAGCAAAACTCCAATTAAATTTCAGGATTGGTTGTGAAACTGAAATATTTTTGGATATAAATCCCTGGGATTGTGGAAGTTGTCCCTGCCCGTGGCATGGGCTTGGAATGCGATATTTAAGGTCCCTTCCAGCCTGGAATTCCCTGATTTTCAGACCAGGATTGGGGTGGGTTTGGGGGGGGTGGTCCCCCCTCCTCATTACCGGCCTGGAAGGGGCGGTGGTTCAATTCCGAATGGGCTGGAGCTGGGATTCCTCTGGAATGTGGAATTCCACGGATTCTGCCATCCTGAGCTTCACCTGTGCCGGCGGATGAGGGCGGGAAAGGAGCTCGTGGTGCATCCCAATTTTTAAATCAGCCACAAAAGTGCGATCAGGAATATTAATTAACGGGAATAAACCCCGCAATCAGACTGAAAAAACGGGAACAGCATTCCTAATGGATCACTAGCAGGGAATCCCGGCTGGAAAATTAAAGATGTTTGGATGAATTGGGTTGTTTTTTTTTTTTTTAATTAAATATTTTAAATTAAAAATGGGATGAGGTAGAAAAAAAAAAGTCATTGAGTGAGACACGAGCGCTGAAAATTGCACCTGTGCGTTCCCAGTCCTTCCAAATTTGGGAATGTTTTGCCTGGATGAGGAAAGGGGGATCGGGGTGTTAAAAAAAAAGGGGGGGAAGGGATGTGAGGAAGCCTCGGACACTCGGACAGGGAGAAAAACAAACGTTGAATTTAGAAGGGATTTTTCCTTTTGGGGGAAAGAAAAAAAAAAAAGGAATTAAAATTAAGTATTACCTAGGAGCGCCTCTGGAATTTTCTCAGGGAATCCAATCCGTCCGCGCGGCCGAGGGGGTGCAGCTGCCTCTGCCAGGGAGCGGAAAACAGGGAAGGAAAATTCCCGCTGGGAGTTCTCGTGTGCGAGGAGCAACTCCAGCACCTCTCTCGGGGGTGACCCGGGAGGGCAGAGCCCTCCCCGTGTTCCCTGGGAATGAGGATATCCCGGGAATGCTGCGCCCGGCGGAACCTCCGGGACTCTCTGCTGCTCTCTCCAGCTGGAATTGAACAGCACCGCAATTTTCAGGAGCTGCAGGGAGAGCGTTGCCCGCTCCGGGCGCGGGAAATCCCAGGGAATTTGGGAAGCAAAGGGAATTTTGGCGCTGTAGGGCCCAGGCAGAGGGAGAGCCCGGAGGGAGCTTTCCCTGCGGGAACGTCGCTCCCTCCTGGCGCCGAAATTCCCAGTTTTTCCCAAGGCAGGAATTCAGGATCGCGTTTGCGTTGCAAAATTGGACTCTGGGGTCCAACCCGGTGGGAAAAGCGGGATTGAACCCCGGGATTTGGGAGTCGGTTGAGCCCCAAACCCACTGTGGGGGGGGGATGAGATCCCGGCATTCCCATTCCCGATGGGAATTCCTGTGGTGCCCCTCGGGAATTGCCGCTCCCCCGGTGCTTTCCCCACCCCATTTGTGATTTCCCGGCCCCTTGGCTTTGTTTGTGGGCGATGGCGAAATCCCCCAGGCTCCATGGAAAGCTGGGAATGCCGCGGCTGCATCCCACTGACCTGGTCTGAGCTCCACCTCGGAAAAGCCTGGATTTACCTCCAGAGGGTGGGAATCTGCTCCGAGAGAAACCCTTAAAACCCCACAAATATTTTTTTTTAGGCTCTTCCCCCTTCTCCTTGAATTTCCAGCAGCGGGAAGAGAAACACGGAACGTTTCCATGAAATTCTCATGGAATTCCGTGCTGGTGGCTCACTCCTGCCCCTCTCCCTGCCCTTCAGAGAGGCTTTTCCACACGTTTGGAAAGAAGTGGGAGATTTCGGGACAGGGATTCTGCTGCTTTGGGGCGGCCAAGAGCATCCCAGGGGTGGGGTTTTCCATGGAAAAGGAAGGAGGAGGGAAGGCCTCCTCGCTGGGAATTCCAGGGGGTGTTTTCCACGGCAGGCACTGCCGTCAGGGATGGCTTTGGGAAGGTATTTAGGGAAGGAGGTTTGGGAAGGAGCTTCAGGAAGGTGTGAGGTGCTTTGAGCGGGATTTTCGGCAAGGTGCTCTGGGAAGGGGCTTCAGGAAGTTTTGGGAAGGTACTTTGGGAAGGTTTTTGGGGAAGGCAATTTTGGGAAGGTGTGAGGTGCCCGGAGCAGGTGTTTTAGGAAGATCCTTTGGGAAAATGTTTCGGGGAAGATGCTTTGGGAACAGCTTTTGGGAACGGGCTTTGGGGTGGTGCTTTGGGAAGGCACTTTGGGAAGATCCTTTTGGGAGTCAGGGGGAAAGAAAATTTTGGGAAGACGCTTTGGGACGGGGCTTCAGGAAGGTGATTTGGGAAGGGGCTTCGGAAAGAAGCCTTGGGAAGGTGTTTTGGGAAGTGCTTTAGGGACGGGGAGTTGGGACAGCGTGAGGCGCTTTGGGAAGGGCCTTTGGGAGCCACTGTGGGCAAATATTTTGGGAAGACGCTTCGGGAATGGACTCTGGAAAGGTATTTAGGGAAAGTATTTAGGGAAGGTGTTTCGGGAAGGTTTTTTTTGGGGTGGGATGAGGCGCTCTGGACGAGAGATTCAGGAAGACGCTTTGGGATGGTGCTTTGGGACGGTGCTTCGGGAAGATGCTTCGGAGGCGCGAACGGGACCGAGCCGGGGGACACCG
>VZTI01001170.1:416793-432831 GCA_013397865.1 Struthidea cinerea | reverse complement strand
CCGAGGGTCCGCGGCGACAGTATTGCAGATAATCTGTACTGCAGGTTGTTAATATAGAATTTTATGTTCAGAACAGCAGATGCTATCCTCTCCTGCATCCCATTCACTACAGTACCAAGAAACTTTAACTGGTCAGTGATTGGAAGGTGTTGATCTCCAAGTCTACAGTAGGATCATCAATATGTACTCTTTCAGTATAAGAACCAGCATGCTCAGGTCATTGGCATTATCCATCCTTCCACAAATAAAATTGCATTAAAAACATTATCAACATTGCCAATATTTTGCTTTTCCTGTCTTTCTCATGTTCATCAGAGACAAGACAATGTGCCATTTTTGGTGTAAAAGTAAATTGTATGTCTCTACTCCATAATTTGCACTGTTCATAAAACAGATTTTTAGTAATTAAGGCATGAAATAGCTATTAATTAAGTTCCTCTTAATTTAAATTAAGGATAAAGATTAGTATCTACCCACCTATGTTAGTTTTCACTAGTGGGCACTAAGTGTCTGTGTTCTCAATTCCTAAAATTTTTCTTCATGTATGTTTATACCATTCTCCAAGAATATCAGACTGTTGCCCAGCCAACCATAAGTATTATGGCATGTAGAATTTATCTAAAAATGTAATAATGCGATAAGTCTATGACTGCATTTTGACAGTGTTACTTTTACCTATCAGATTCTGTTGAAATCTATTCAGAGTTCTCTCTGTTAAAGACAAAATCAAATGCCTTCATGTGCTTTCTGAGAAACTTAATGTAGAAAGTAGTCTTTTTTGGAAGAAAGAGCTTGAGTCAGACAAGAGAAGGGTATTTTTCAGAAAAATGAAGCTAATATACCTTTAGACAAAGTAAAAACAATAAAAAAGTGTGTGCTGCCTTTGTGAGGGATTTTTTACTGGTTGTACTGTGGCATGGAAGAATCACGAAGGAAAGGGATTCAACAGCCCTCAGTATGGGAGGAGCTGAGGTCTCAAGAGACTTCTCACAGCCTCCAGTAGTATCTACCTGAAAAATCTACTAATCCATCAGGCAGCTGATAAAACCATCACCTAAACTGTGTCTTCAGTCTGCCTGAGCTATCATTACCTAAGATCATAGGAGCAAAGTTTGCTAAATCATCTTTCCACTCTGATTTCTGGTTCCTTGCAGAACCTCATTTGCAGGTACTATACCTAAAACGCATCAGAGCCTCTGAGATCGGGGGGAAATAGGACAGTATACAGGATCCTGGAGAATTAGTGAATATTCTAAGAAACTGAAAGTTTAATGTTGATAGTACTAAGTTGAAAAATAAGAAAAACCAAAAATAATTGAAATGTTTCTGCTGATTTTGCAGGACTTAGTGAAAATTAATTTTTAGTACTCAACCATTCTCAGACCTGTGGATCTTTATACAGGGCTTTATGCACATATCATTCATTATGGCTATGAAATCCTTATATTCAGGTAATTATTTGATGTTTGTACACACTGGTCATGCCAATAGCATTGAAATACCAATGTCAGAATCAGTGTTGTGCTCTGAATGGTATCTAAGAGCAAAACTGTTCTTGCTTTGTAGCCTTAAAGAATGTGCAAGGAAGTTATCTAGAAAGACTCAAAGACTACAGAGGAAAGTGTCAAAGCTGAAAACAGAACTCATGAACTTGGTGATAGTTATGCATATATAATGTGCATATGCAATTTGCATACACACATATTGATATAAACCCCAACATTGTTGATGTTTCCAAATGCCATTTGCCTTTCCAGTAGATAAGTTAGAACTACAGGTGATACAGAAGACAGTGGGACAAATAGCCCAAGGAAGAAAGGTAATAAATACCAACATTTTGCTAGAGCATCTCTATTTTTTTAAACTTTGCAAGCATTTTGGAGGATGCTGCAATTTGGTTAACACAGATCAAGAAAGAGAAATATGAAACACCATGACTGGAACCTTGAAAGAAAGTGTAAATATGCACATGAGAAAGGACATCACAAGTTTGGATGATGCAGGAATGATGTCTCCATCTGAGAAGATAAATGACTTGACAAATCTTCACTACTATATGGGATAGAAATAGGAAAATGACGGAAAATGAGGTACTGCAGTTGCTTTTCCTTCCTTTTTTTCAGCTCCAGAAACTTCTTAGACTGAGTGTTTTACTAGTAAGACCTATTCCTCAGAAATATCTTTTTGCTTAGATGGAAACCCTTTAGTCTTCTTACTTTGTATACAAATGATATATCAAGAAGGTTAGGGAAAATAACAAAATGCCACTGGGAATATTTTATCTTTGGATTTTCATCTCAGCTATGAAAAAGCAAAAAATTGCAAGAGCCTTAAAAAGGTCTAAAAAACCATTAGAACTTTAGGTAATTTGTATTCATCTGAATCTACTGTGGGTCACCAAACCCAGGTGACCCACACTTTTTAGTTATTAAGAGCACAATTTAGAGCTTTTGGTCTAAGAGGAATTGAAGCATCAAACTCTTTATTTTACTATACCTAAGCTATTTGTATCTAGTTATGGCATTATAATAGTCCTTACAGAGTTCTTTCAACAAATATATGGACACATATGGCAGTGCCTTTTATTCTGAAGACTTTGAGAACTTCAGAAAAAAGGAAAGGCTTTGCACAGTACTTATATACAGACACTCTCTGGAGAGAAATTTCATGGCCTGCCATTTTAAAAGCCTCTATAAATTATGCTCTTCTTCAGCCACATGGGCGCTTTAAATGATTGAAAAAAAAATCCAGGAAGTATAACATTCATTTTCTGCATTCATGTGGGAAACTTTCTTTAAGTCTTATGCTGTATGCACTCTGCTCAGTTCAGAAAGTTAGTTCCACCTCTGATAGTCTCATTTTCTAGCAGCTTGCCTACTTGTAGGTTTTTAAATTACATGCTTTTGAACAGAATTGCACAATAAATATTGTAGTCATATTGACAGCCTGGGTAAACCAGTTGGTGGACTGTGCAGTGCGCATGACAAAATGGTCCAGTTTGCTAATCTATATTCTACACAGTGGCTCACCGTCATGGCTTATGAATGGTACTCCCCATTCAGTGTTCCCACTGAAACATCCCAAACCATGAACTGCTCGCTCATTCCTTGTCCCCTCCCCTCTGGTGGCAAGCTGGAGAGGATAACTGGAGGGACAAAAGGTGTCATGGGCTGTAATAAGAATAATTTATTGGACAGCAATGAGATAAGAAAATGAACAATAACAGTAACAATATTAAGAACAAAAGTGTACTAGAGGCAAACGATTCACATGCGAGTGCTCACCACTACACCATGCAGAATCCCTGACAACACCCGACCCTGCCAGGCTACCTGACCTGGAAGGGACTCCCTTTCCCCAAACCCAGAAATTGTGTGAGGTGGTTTAGAACAAACTCTGGGTCCTAGTCATACCACTCCTGGCTACTGCCAGAACCAGGATAATCACAAATTCTTCGGTACCGCCTATTCCATTCCTTACATTTTTCTGTACCTTCTGCACACAGCTCCACACATCTGTGGTGAACACTTTTAGCTTCAGAGGAAACAGGGACTGATGAGCATCAGTTTATTGCTATTTATGACTTATGATAGAATTTGAGAGGAAATAGGGCAGAAAAATATAGTTGCACTTTGTCTGCGTAAAGTCTGCCTGAGATCCAGAATTGGGACATTCTTCTTATATGTTAGATGCCTTGTGGCAAAGACAACAGCTGAATTTTAAAGGCCATTTCTGAACTGCTGCACATACTGAAATCCTGTTCTGCAAGGTGCTCAGTGTCCCTAGCTTTTTTCAAAAGATCCAGGGTTTATGGAGAACATGTTTATTCCAGATACTATGAGGAGAAGTGGTGGGTTTTTTAATAGTACCTTATGGTTGGGCAATACTTTCATCATCCTTGTTATGAACTTGATGCCTTCAGTAAAATAGGAGAGAATCAATACAAATAAAAATGTTAATACTCATTGGACCTGGTATTGACAAGATTATCCATCTATTAAAACAGCTCAAGGCAGTCAAGGAAACTATGCCATATACAAAACAATCAGACAAATACAATTACTTTTTGGAAATACTACATAAGACAAATAGAGAGATCCTTCACATTAAGATTATTGCTTTTACCAGGTGTAAAATATTTAAAACCAAACCAAAGGCACAAAAATAAAGAGGATGTGCTCTGAATTTCCTAGCATTTTTGTCCTTCTGCAGTATACGTTTCACCATTTATTTCTCTATAATTTTGCTTCTTGAGTTTATTGTGTGTCTGCACAAGATGGGCACAGGTACAGGATGAGAACAGAAGGATTGCATTAGGTGAAGAGTACACAACTGTGCAGAGCAGAATGTAGTGAATACATTTCTGAACTATACTTGACTAAACACTACAGGGTCTTGCACTTGCAAGCACTCTAGAACTTCCATTAATTCTGTTTAAACACTTTATTCAATCATCCCAGCACTCTGAAGGCTACTGAGCATGAGAAGTTCTGCCTCGTATCATTTGACATTACACAGATTCATTCCCTGCTCACACCATGAATGAGTCTAAGAAACAAACTGGACGGCAGAGGAGGTTGAAGAAAGCCTTAAGAGAAGCATTTAACTTCTTTCATTCATTGCATGCAACATAGGCAACAAAGAGGAGGAAGTGGAAGCCACCGTGCTGCTGAAAAGGTATGACCTGGTTGCCATTACTAAAACTTAGTGGCAAGATTCCCATAACTGGAAGAGAGACATTGATGGGTAAAGGTTGTTCCAGAGGGACGCAAGAGGAAGAAAGGATGGAGGAGTTTTTCTCTATGTCAGGAGTTGGAGAGATTGTGAAGAATTGCCTCTGAAGAACAATCCTGAGCAGGTCAAATGGTTATGGGTAAGAATTAGACACCAGTGGAACAAGGGGAATGTTGTGGCTGGTGTCCCTACAGGCCCCTGATCAAGGGGATCCTATTGAAGAAGTCTTCTGGCTCCAGCTATAAAACACCTCCACATATGTTGGAAAAGTAGCACAACAAGCTGTAGTCAATCCAGGAGACTCCTGGAATGCATTGAGGATAACTTTTTAAGCCAGGTAAGAGCCCTCCCAAAGGAGACGACACACTGGACTTGTTGGGCACCTATGCAAGTGAGCTAATCAGTGACATCAAGAGTGGAGGCAGCCTGGTTTGCAATAATCATGTGCTGGTGGAATTTGCATTTCTGAGTGACGTAGGTCCAGTGAAGAGTAAAGTCAGGACCCTGACTTTTGGGAAAGCAAACTTTCAGCTCTTCAAGGAGTTAGTCAATAAGACCCCCTGGGAAATTGGCCTCAGGGACAAGGGAGCAGAACAGAGGTGGGATATCTGTAAGAATGCTTTCTATAGAGCACACAAAATTGTGATTCCAATGTGCAAGAAATTCATTCAGGAAGGCAAGAAACTGCATAGCGGAGTGGATAACTGCTCATTAAGCTAAAAGGCAAGAAGCAAATCAGCAGTGGAAGAAGGGACAGGTATTTGGAAAAAAATATAGGAAGGCTGTCCAATCGTGTAGGAATGAGGTCAGCAAGGCCAAGGCGCTGCTGGATCTAAACTTGGCAAGGAGTGCGAAGAATAACAAGCAAGGGTATGTCAGATATGTCAGCCAGAAAAGAAAGGCAAAGAAAATTGTAGCAAGTCCTGTTCATAAACCAGGCAGAAACACTACTTTAGTGTAGTGGTTTTGGTTTGAAAATCCATTACTTACTTATTTTGCTTCTGTGAGATAAGAATTAGGAGAAAGCAAAGCAGGCACGAAACTTAAAAAGAATATAAAGAAGTTTATTAACAGAACTAAAATAAAGAAAAAAGGTAAGAGTCAGACTAAACATTCAGAACACTTCTATCCCCCCACCTTTCTCCCTTCTCCCACTGACAATGTAAAAAAGACAACCCTTGAGATTTTTCAGTTTACCACCTCTATAATAATCTTTTCTCACTTCATTTAGGGAGTCTCTCTTGCTCATGCTATGGAGACATCTCCACAACAAACAGTTCTCTCGTGGCTTTAACATCACAGCAAGACAGCTGCCCGCGATGGTTCTCTGCATGCATGTGAAAGTCCCTTCCCTTGACTTACAGCTTTCCCCACAGCTGCTTTCAAGGGTTCAATCTTTACCTAATGGGGTACCATTTTAAGGATGAGCTGTTCAGAATCAAAAGGTTCTCCTCATCTATCTCTGGGATTATCTTCATCTCTAGGAACAGAGGTCTTCTTCTTCCCTGGGAGCAAGGGTTGTCATCACTTTCATCTCTCTCTGGTCAAGTTTCTCATCAAATCACAGCTACTTCAACATTTGCTTATTTCAGCAAAAGTACTTTTTGCTCATGATTGCAGTTTGAACGCTCCACCCCCCATGCTTTCATGAAATTACAGTGGGTACTCTGGGGTATCATAGTCCATCACCAGAGCCTTACAACTGAATTTCAGCTTCTAGGTTTGAAGCATCTTCTCTTTCTCCTCTCTCTGGGTTTCAGCTCCTCCTTCTTCACTGATTTTGGTGTCTCTATGGTGTTTTCTTCACGTGCCTTCACCTTTCCCTTTCCTTTGACTTGGGAGAGGATTGATGTCTGCAGGCTTCGTCTGTTCCGGCGCAATCTTACAGCACTAAGAGAGTTCATCTCGCCCGGGCCTTGCAGCTGGAATTCGCTTATCTCTGTTGCTAACATGACTTTCCCGGGCAGCGGCCTCCGGTGAAGTTCGGCCGCACTGGGTGAGGGCCGGCCTGGCCGAGCCGCGCCGCAGGGCGCCCGCACGGAGCAGGGCCGCGGACGGAACAGGGCCGGGCAGCTCCGGGGCTGTCTCCCGGCCGGCCCGGCCCGCACTGAGGGGGCTGTGCCGGGTGTCCAGCGAGCAGAAGCGGCTGAGATCTCAGCCAAGCCGCGCCGCGGCTGACCCGGCCAGGCTGCGCCGAGCAGAGCCCGGCCCGGCCCCGCTGGGCTGCACCGCGGGCCCCCCAAGTTACCTGCCCAAAAGCCGGAAGCAAGAGCGCTTTCCCGGGCTTTGTTCCTTCTTAAACGTGGATCACAGAGGCGTGTCAAGCCTCTTAAGTGGCTTTAAAAAGTTGCCAATATTCAAACTAGCCAGTTGATTGGTTCTATCGGGTCTAGAGGAAGCTGTAAGCACTTCTTTGCAAAAGAATCACTTGCGTGGCTGACAGAGCTCTCCTTAACTAAAAACCCAAACTATGCTAAACCATGACAGAAGGGTATGTCAGCCAGAAAAGAAAGGCAAAGAAAATGTGCCCATCCAATAAGCAAAGCTGGTAACTGCAGACAAGAAGAAAGCTGAGGTACTCAAAAGTTCTTTTGCCTCAATCTTCACCATCAGTCTCTCTTCCCATACCTCTCAAGTGAATTGTCTGCAAGACAGGGCCTGGGGGAGCAAAATCTCCTGCACTGTAAGAAAAGGCATGTTTTGATACCACCTGAGGAACTGTACGTACATTAATCTATGGGACCGGATGAGATGCATGCCTCAGTCCTGAGGGAATTGGCTGATGCAGTTGTCAGGCTCCTCCCCATGATATTTGAACAGTCATGCCACTCAGGTGAAGTTGCCAGTGACTAGAAAAAGGGAGACATTGGTCTCATATTTAAAAATGATAGAAAGGAGGACCCTGGGAACTATCCACCTGTCAGCTTTCCCTCTGTGCCTGGGAAGATCATGGAATAGACACTCCTAGAAGCTGTGCTAAAGCACAGGGAGGACAGGGAGGTGATTCAAGACAGCTAGCATGGCGTCACCAAGGGAAAATCCTGTCTGGCCAACCTGGGTGCTGCATGTGGGTAGGGGTGAATCCCAGCATCAACCCAAGCTGGGTGATGAACAGATTGAGAGCAGCCCTGCCCAGAAGGATTTGGGGATGCTGGTGAATGAGAGGCTGGACATGACCTGATCATGTGCACTCACAGACCAGAAAGCCAGACGTGTCCTGGGTTGCATCCAAAGCAGTGTGGCCAGCAGGGGAGGGACGGGGGTTCTGTTCCTCTGCTCTGCTCTGGTGAGACCCCACCTGGAACACTGCATCCAGCTCTGGGGTCCCAGCACAGGAAAGATGTGAATCTGTTGGAGCAGGTGCAGGGGAGAGTCACAAAAATTATCAGAGAAATGGGACACTTCTCCTATGAGGAAAGGTGGAGAGAATTGGCGCTGTGCAGCCTTGAAAAGAGATGGCTCTGGGGAGACCTTACTGTGACTTTACGGTACATAGAGGGGGCTTCTAAGAAAGATGAGAATAGAGTTTTTCGGGGGACTGTTGAGACAGGACAAGGGGTAATGGTTTTAAATCAAAAGAGGGTAGATTTAGATTAGAAATAAGAAAGACGCTTTTTATGATGAGGATGGTGAGACACAGGAATAGGTTTTCCAGAGAGGTCACGAATGCCATCCCTGGAAACATTCAAGGTCGGGTTGGACAGGCTTTGAGCAACCTGACGTAGCTGAAGACTGTGTCCCCCTTGTCTCTCTCCCTGGTAAGGATGTTAGACTAGATGACACTTAGTGATCCCTTCCAAAACAAATCATTCAATGATTCTGTGATTCATGCATGACCCACATACTTTTCCATCTGTGTGCAAAGGCATGCAAAAACATGTTTATATGTTTAACTAACTTTCTAAATCAGAGTCTGTCATCTCCAGGCCTTTTCTCATGCTTTGTCTTTCTTGACTAACTCCTTTAATACTTTCAGGAGAACACAATTTTATTTTTTGAGGATCTCAATTACAAACCAGTTTATTCCATCTAACACCAGTTCACTAGCAATGTGTTGTAAGTTTCACTTTCAAGAGGTTTTTTTCTTAGTTTTATTTCTTATTTTTATAATAAAATATTCAAGAGTCTTCTGCAAGATTATCTTTCCCTCTCATGCAGATACTCATGTTATTTTTCTATTATTTTTTTTTTTAAGCATCTTGGCAGACACTTCATATGGTCTTATTTTCTGAAATTTTGGTGTTGTGAATGACTTTAAATACGGAGAAAAAATCTCTGGTCAGCATATGTCAGTGATATTTCCAAAATCATGGGAGGAAATGAAGTAATATAAATGGGAACAGAACTGCATCCTGATTTTATTAAGAATATCTACAAAGTGCTAGTTCCATTTGTTGTGTAATGTTATAAATAAAATAGTAGAGAGTGTAAAGTAATCCTTTCCTAAGTACTTGTCAGTATATTTGTCATTCAGTAATCACATTTATCATTTGAGATGATATGTGGATTTAGTCCAGGACATAAAAATTATTTTTGTAGTAAAAGTATAAAACTAGTTTATTTACCTATACCCATGTTTGTGGTGAACTCAATTTTTAAATAGTTGCAAATCAAATATAAGTTTATCACAGTTACAAGAAAATGCAGAAGAAATGGGATAGAGGGAAAAGAGAGTGAGAGAGGTCTAAATAAGTGAACAAAAGTGCCCATAAGCTGAATTACAACTTTGAAAGAAACAATCAGATTATAATAAAAAGAATAAAAGAGTTCTGAGACTTCAAAGAGATTGGTTCTCAGAGGTACTCTGGAAGAAACCAATTACTTTTTCTGACTATTAGCTCAGAAATAGACTGTGTATTTTTTGTGTTTGTTGAACAAAGCCAAAAAAACCCCATCTTTACTAAGGTAGCTTTGCTGTAGCTGCGCAGGTAAGTACCTATTGCTGCCAGAGTTGATCATCTAATGGACGATAATGAGACTGAAGTATCACTCTTGGCAGTACAGACGTGAAAATATAACCTTGTAAACTGTATTCTGCTCCTGCAAATGAAAGCTTGGTGGAACCATGTGCAGAACTAGACTAAAGTGCCTCAACAAAAATTCATAGAATCATAGAATACCCTGAGTTGAAAGGCACCCACAAAGGCTATCAAAATCCGACTCTTGGCTTTGCACAAGACAGCCCCAGGAAACTCACCATGTGCTTGAGAGCATTGCCTAAAATTTTCTTGAACTCTGTCAGGCTTGGTGCTGTGATTACTTCCCTAGGAAGCCTGTTCCAGGGCCAACCACCCTCTAGGTGAAAAACCTTTTTCTAATACCTAGGCTAAAACTTCCGTGACACAGCTTCATGCTGTCATCTTTGGTCCTGTCACCAGTAACCACAGAGAAAGGGTTGGTGCCTGCCCCTCTTCTTCTCCTCACACGAAAGCTGTAGAATGCTTTGAGACCTTCCCTCAGTCTCCTCTTCCCCAGGCTGAACAGACCAAGTGATCTCAGCTGCTCCTCATACGGCTTCACCCTAAGGCTCTTTATCACCTTCACTGCCCTCCTTTGGATGGTCTCTAACAGCTTTGTATCTTTCTTACATTGTGGCACCCAGACCTGCCCCCAGCACTCGAGGTGAGGCCGCCCCAGTGCAGAGCAGAGCGGGACAATCCCCTTCCTTTCGTGGCTGGTGATGCTGTGCCTGATGCCCCCCAGGACATGGGTGGCCCTCCTGGCTGCCAGGGCACTGTTGACTGATATTCAATCTTCCATCAACCAGGACCCCCAGATTCCTTCCTGTGGTGCTACTCTTCAGCCTCTTGTTCCCCAGTCTGTCTGTACATCCAGGGTTGTTGCCCCATTCCAGGTGCAGAATCTGGTACTTCCCTTTGCTGAACTTCATGTGGTTGGTAATTGCCCAGTCCCCTAATTGGTTAAGGTCCCTCTGCAGGGCCTGCCTGCCTTCAATGGACTCAACAGCTGCTCAACAGCAAGCATATCAGCAAACTTGGAATACCTTTCAGTCCTGTGTCCGAATAATTTATAAAGATGTTGAAGAGCACAGAGCCTGAAATTGAGCCCTGCAGAATAACTAGATACCAGTTGCCAACCAGATGTCACCCCATTCACTGTGACCCTTTGTGCCCGACCCGTGAGCCAATTGCTCACCCGTCACATGACGTGTTTATCCAGCCTTGTGCTGGACATTTTGTCCAGAAGGATCCTGGGAGACACAATATCAAAAACTTTACTGAAATCCAAAAGGAACTGTCCTTCCTTTGTCAGCTAGGTGGGTTTTCTTGAAAGGAAATAGAGATTGACTTTGAGCAAGACTTTCTCCTCATGAAGCTGTGCTGGCTGTGACCAGTGGCTGTGCTTTCCTTTGGGTGTTTTTCAACACCTCCCAGAACAATCTTCTCGCTAATTTTACCAAGCACTGAAGTGAGACTGAGACGTCTGTAGTTTCCAGGGTCAAGTTTCTTGCTGTTCTTGAAAACTGGGACAAGGCTAGCCACTTTAAAGTCGACTGAGACCTCTCCAGATACCCAAGACTGTTAAAAGTCTTGAGAGAGGCCTCACAGTGACATCAGCCACCTCTCTGAATATTCTTGGATTAATCCTGTCAGGCCCCATCGACTTATAGGGATCCAGCTAGAGCAGCAGATCTGTCTCAGTTTCAGGGTTGACTGGGAGTTGATCATTCTCACAGCCATGATCCTCCATCTCAGGGCACTGGTACCCTCTTAGTCCATCACTGATGCTGAAGGCAGAGGCAAAGAAAGCATCAAATGCTTCTGCCATGTCCATGTCCCTGTTTTGTGAGGTGACCATCCTCCTCAAGTTGTAATCCAGTGTTATTTCTTGACTGCCTCTTGCTATTTACATGTCTAAAAAAGCTGTCCCTCTCTCCCCCGTTCCTCCGGTACTGGACAGCTTCATCTCCAGTTGAGCTTTGATTGTACGAGCTATCTCCCCACAGTGGTGAGCAGCATCTCTGTATTCTTCCCATGTCACCTGAGCTTGCTTTCACTGGGGATACAATTTCCTCTTTTCACCTTAGCTCCAAAAGAAGATGCCTGCTCAAACAATCTGGCCTTTTGCCTCGCCTGCTTGACCTCCCAAATTTTGGGATTGACTGCTTATGTGCCATTAGAAGGGGGTGCTTAAAAAGTGACCAACACTGATGGACCCCAGCATCTTCACAAGCATTCTCCCAGAGACATCTGTAATTAGTCTGTGAGCAGCCTGAAGTCTGCTCTTCTCACGTCCAAAGTTGAAGGTTTGCTGGTGTTTTTTTCCTGCCAACAGAGATTTTACACTTGATTGCTTTGCCGTCGCTGTAGCCAAGACAGCCACCAGTCATGACTTCACCCACAAGACCCTCTCTGTTAACAAGCTACAGATCGAGGAAATCTTACCTAGGTAGCTC
Organism: Struthidea cinerea; assembly: GCA_013397865.1. Taxonomy (NCBI): domain Eukaryota; kingdom Metazoa; phylum Chordata; class Aves; order Passeriformes; family Corcoracidae; genus Struthidea; species Struthidea cinerea. The sequence continues at coordinate 420,680 of VZTI01001170.1, read as the reverse complement.
CCTTAGTATTTGTACCATGAAGTTGTCATCCAGGTGTTTTGGGAATCTTCTGAACCTGTTTGTGCCAGCTGTGTGGTGTTAACAACTGGTCTGTTGAAGACCCCTATAAGGACAAGGGAAGTTGGTTTGAAGGTATCCTTTAGTTCATCCTAGAAAAATTCATTGGTGCCGTTGTCCTGGCTAGGTGGTCTATGACTCTCATGATGACATCTGCATTATTTTTTTTTGTCCCAGAGGGTCTCAGCTGTGCCATTGCCAACTGTAAGCTCCATACATTCCAGCACTTTCATTACATACAGTGCCACCACCCACATCTCTCGTGCCCTGCCTATCCCTCCTGAGGAGAGAGCCTGTAGCCATCCAACATGGCATACCAGTCACAGGACTCATTCCACCAGTTTCACTTCTGCCAAAATACCTGCTATGTAGTTTACTGCTTTATGCTTAACGTGTTCAAAGGAGAAGTCATAGCCCAATAATTTTAGAGGAAAGAAAGCTTCCTTCCAGAAATTTCATTCCCCTTTCAAGCCCTATGGAGACCACTGGAAAAAATTCTCTTCACCTCAGTAGACTCTGCAACAGGCATCAAGGTGCTGCACCCCACTATCTAGCTCCTCTTGTGTCCCAGGGCTGATATCACAGAAATGCACAGTCGATGTAGCAGCAGCATTTTATTGCTGCAGTCAGTGTAAGTTCAATTAAAACTGTTGGCAGGAGCTATGCCATATCGTGCACTGTGAACAACACTGGTGGAAATGGGAGTAAAAACATTGTAGCAGTCAACACAAACTGTGTCCTGCTGTGAAGAGTGCTGCAGGCCATATCATCAGTGCAATTCCCTTTCTCTTTCCCTCTTCTACTTAGAAACTTGCTATCACTGTACAGACTTTTTTAGACTTTTTTCCCCTGCATTTTACCAGGGAGACAACCCCAAACTCTCACAACAAAGTATGGTCTTCAGCAGTAAGAAGTAATTTCAGAACTATTTCTACTTCAGCTACTGAATATAACTACTTTTTTGGATTATCAAGTGGATTAGATATTTTGTACCTATTATGTACATGTGGCAAAGGGTCTGCCGACCTAAACCATGCATAATTCTTTTCTCTAAAGAGCATTGCATGCTGGGGTCTAAAACTGCAGTGGCAACTCTCTCTGTTCAAAGTCTAGTGCAAAACTGACCTTGGATGAGACATTTATGTGATACAAATATATAATTAGGCTGAGAATTTACAAGAAGCAAGGGACGGTTTTTTGAGAAAATTTTGAGTTGGTTCAGAAACCAGCTGAAGTATCTAAGGCAAGCTGAAGGAGTCAAGTATAGAGTAATCTGAGATGGAGCATTTGATCAATTATTTGCTTTCTATTATCTGCCTTTTGAAATTATCAGGACGTAATTTACATTGGTGTACCTGAATCTGAGTGTCACACTGCCTAGATCTCTCCCAGTAATTTCCAATTTAGTATTAGTATCAAAAACTCAACCAAACTTTATTTGAAAGCACAATCACAGACAATTCACCTTTTAGTATACAGGCAACACTTGCTTAATTGCCAAACCACATCACTTTCTGCTGCTAGATGAAGACATGGAATTCTGGGTTTGAACAATTAGCTTTGTAGAAATTGTTTGAATTACATGGATGAATAATAGCAAGTCTTTCTATCATGAGAACGGTTCTTTTCTTCCTCTTGTTTATTTCTTATATGTGTTTATTTATTATTCAATAAATGTATTCCTAATGCATGAGAGTAACTGAATTCCGCATACTTAATAGAAACAGTGTGATTCATTCAGCAGAAATGTTTCATTTGAACAATCACTGGAGTCACTAAGTACACTTTAAACTGGTATCGCATGTATAAAAGTATGTTTTTACTTTTAAGCACGGGCCTTGCTTAGAGGCACTCAGGATGAATGGTTCTGACTGGGGCAATGACACTGAAAATTACACCAGCCTTTGCACTTGCAGGTTTGAATTAGACCTGAGTAAAGATTGATACATTCATTGCCATGGGAAATTTTAACATTGAACTGTCAAGAAGTTCAAAGCAAGAGTTTGTTTAGCAGACTACTATCAATCAGTCTCAACAACTTCCAGTTAGCTATATGTGCAGAACCAAAGGTGTAAGCAATGTAGAAAAAGCTCATAGATAGCTCAAGAGGCCATATATCCTTATTAAACTACCAGACTTAAGAACTGTACATGAGGCAGGATGCATGGCAGGCTATGTGATCTTAGTTCTCACAAGGAATGAGAGATGCAGTAATAATAAGCCTATTGAACTATGATATCAGTATCAGATCAGAATGTTACAATACTTATGCTTCATTCTGAAGCATCCCTCTTTTACTTTTTTCATTTTAATTGTTTGTTTTATTTAACATGATCCAAAATACTTTTTTTTTAATTTTCAGAAACATAATTTTGAATAAGACAATAAATCTGATTTCTCTCTCAAAAAGAAAAACTATCTGTTACAGATATCTGCTTGGCAGGCAATAGGTTTATGTGTTTGTGTGATCTGGGAAATCTCCATTTCATTCACAACAGAGACCAGGAGAGATACACTTCTGGCCTTTTCTGTCACAGACAACAAAGAACTGGTTGGGTATGTGGTGGCCAAGGGCAGTATAGTATGACAAGGGCAGTCACCATGAAACTGTGGAGCTAAGACTTTGAGAAAAACCTAGAAAAGAGAATTACATAGTCATTTAGCTGGGAAAACCTCTTCAAGATCTTTGAGTCCAACTGCAAGTCTAACACTGCCAGCACTGCTGGGTCCCACCTTACTGTTTCCAAGCACCACTTCCACAAGTCTTTTAAATACCTTCGAGTGACTCAAACTCTTTCCTTGACAGCCTGTTCCAATGCTTGACCACCCTTTCAGTGAATAATTTTTGCCTAATATCCAATCTAAACCTCCCCTAGTACAACCTGAGACCACCTCCCACCTGGCTACAACATCCTTTCAGGTAATTCTTGAGTGTGGTAAAGATCCCCTCCCAGCCTCCTTTTCTCCAGGCTAAACAATCCCAGCTCTCTCAGCCGCTCCTCACGGGACTTGGGCTCTAGACCCTTCGCCAGCTTCACAGAGTCACAGTTTTGGACATCAGCAGATTTAAGATTGTTCTGGGACTCTTTTGTCAAGATCCCACAGGAGACTGTGCTGGAGAGTAATGGTAAATAGGAGAGCTGGTAAACTTCAAGGACAACTTGAAGACCAGTCCTCCCCTTCAGAGAGCAAGCAAGCACAGAGAAACAGGGAGCGACTGACTGAGCTCAGAGGTGAATAAGAAGCATTCAGTTGAAATGAAGAGGAAATGGAGGTCAACTGCATGTGAGGAACATAGAGATCTTGCCTGTATGTTGAGCCATGGGTCAATTCACTCATCAGCCAGGCTAGAAACCACAGTGTTTTGTGAAGGACAAGAGGAGAGGCTTCCTCCCAAAAGAAAGGATGAGGCTAACATGGGTTGGCTACTCAGCAGACATCTCATGGCCAAGCTTATCAGTACAGCAAAGTTCTCAATACATGCCTTTGCCCCAGAGTTCTTTTGCAAGACTTTCTTTAAGGCTCTCAGGGCACCATGGATCCTGTGGGCTCCTGGGGATTGTGGAAACTGTCTCACCACCCCCAGCTGTGGGCAGGACAACTGGTGGGCAGCTGGGGCAGGTCTGTCCGTTGGAAAACCTCCCTGGGAAGGGGACACTGTCTTTATGAGAAAGGTGTGGCTTGGAAAGTTTTATGACATCTGGAAAACTAGTCCTGCAGATCAATGTAGCCATATCTATGTTGTATTTTAGTAGACTTTATTCTTTGGGGGAAGAAATTGCCAAATACCAGCCCTCCAAAACCCCCTCTGGCAAAAAAAAAAAAAAAAA